>BMAO01038599.1:0-10747 GCA_019973975.1 Trichonephila clavata | reverse complement strand
AGCAGTTTAGTTGGGGTTCTCTCATCGCAACAAATGTTAAAAAGCACTAAAATGCCTGCACTTCTTTAACAAAAATTACTTTGACTTTTTACCATAAAAAAATCTCAAATACCTAAATTTTATACCGCTTGTGGCAGTACTTATATAAAATATTTTCGTTTAATTTTTTACTTCGTTTGTGAACCATAGAATAAGTTTTCCGCAGAGGTAGGCTTGGAAATTATGAAAAACACTTTTCGCTCCACCTAATATATAAGAAGATACGAGGCCGCTCAGAAAGTCGGGAACGCGCTTATACTTGAATGTTAAAGCAGCGTTTCTCAAACTGTGGTGCCTGGGGGGCGTGATAACTCTACTAGGGGGGCGCGAGCATATAAAAAGGTCTAAAACAGAAGATTATTTAAAAAATATTACTACTTACTGAAAGTAAACTTAAATACATTCTGACATAATAAAGAATCAAATTAACATTACACTGATGCATTACAACTTATACATGTATCAGTATAGAAAATTGTGTATTTTATAATTAATTTAACAATATTCAGTTAAGAACAAGTTTAATATATTACCAGTTTACCCCATGGTCTTTCCATACATAAAATTATATACAGAATATAACACTTATCTTGATAATTTGTTTGGCTTATATTTAATCTCTAAGCTATCGATTAAAAGTTAAGCAATTCGCTCCCAATGCACCGGACATATTGCCAAGGTTTTTTTTGTAGCATTTCATAGTCTTCAGAATAATTTATCTATAGCAGTGAAGATAGTACTTCGGAAAGACGTACAATATACGTCCAGGGAAAATAACGCTTGTGACTGAGTGAGACGTTTACATACGCCGGTGGTGCTTAAAAGGTTTAATACGTATTCTAGCTTTAGTATCAAAGTAGAGTAAAATTGAATTCAAAATCATTGTTATTGTATGGAAAGGGGCGATGAAAATAATGACTGAATATTGGGTCGCAAATATTGAAAGTTTGAGAAGCACTGTAATAAAGACAATAATTCAAAAAGGAAAAAAAAGTTAATATAATCATAAATTGGTTAATTTTTCTGTTTCCAACGCACATATTTTTTTTTTTTGCTTTAAGATAGGTTTGTGAGCTCTGTAGAGGGATCGTAGGAATCAGTAATTGCTTGCAGATTTGCTTGCTTGATTGTTTGAATGTTTATTAAAGTCGCGCTATGAATCTGCCCCGGGGATTGTTAATTTAACCAATTAACATTCAGCAAAAGCTCACACCACCGAATCAAGGATACAGTCAAAAATAATTTTTGACTTTCAGTAACTTTTTTTTAAAAAAAACTATGTACGTTATTTAACACAATCAAAATTGTCCTACCTTTTCTGGTGTTTCCTGAAAGAGATCAGTCAGGTGTATTCAAAAAAGTACTAGCTGTGTATTAATGACAAAAAAAATTGTTGATTCCTTTGTTGATGCTGAATTTAGTTTAATTAAAATTATTTTCTTAGCGATTGATGCATTTTTCTAAGCTACACATAAAACTGAACACGAGGCATAACAGTAATATACAAAGGTAAACAGAGATTATTACATTGAGCGTCTATTTTCCACAAAGAACATTTTTGTTTATGTTTAACGCAACTAGCGTTCTCTGGTAGGAGAAAGCGTGATTCAAGCATGGTTGGATGTTATAGTTTTTAACAGATACAGTAGACGACATAAGCACAATACCAGATGAATGTACAATAGAAATGCATATTTATTTCTTGATCTGAAATCTGCTACTGTGCTCTTTGTATCCCCCTCTCGATCTATATTAGTCAGTTTTTTTAGTATAATTTTTTAATGTAGAAATGGATTAACATGTATTTGGTAGTTCTAGTAGTAACGCTTACAATACGATTTTACTTTGTGACGGATCTAAACGTGGTTCTACTAATCCCTTCATGAATCTTTAAGGAAAATATTTATTTCAACCAACTTTCATCGAGTAAGGAAACGTGATTATGTAAATGAGGTATATTATATAAATTCTGTTTTCGCGAGTTCGGGAGTTGACACGCTGGAGTTGGCACTCTGAAGTTGATACGCTGGAGTGTGCAAATAGGAGTTAACATAAAGTCCGCGAGTTAGTTGTTAGTTGAAGATTGAAAAGGAGTGGTAATTAGTTAAAGTTTACAGAGCATGGAGCCAACGACATTAAGCAAAGCCGAAGAGAGCACCTGCAAGTCTCCAGTGTAGGATCCGATACATAAAAAGTTCAGGTACTGTGCGTTTGATTAAGTAGAAGCTAGTTTAATTAGCGTGCGAAGTAGTTATATTTGAGCGTATTTAAGCTGTCTTATATTCAGTTGAGGGTCTGTAGTAGTATCCCGTGTTATAGAATCTGACCTCCGTACTCTACTATATATTATCTACCTTAATTAGAATTGTATTGTGTCTGATTAATAATTAGAATTAATTAATTGATTAGATTGAAAATCATGTTTGTGGGTTATTCTGCTTCTCCCACACCTCTAGCCGGGTTTACAGGTAGACAAGAGGGTTCAAATGTAAGCAGCAACCAAACGCTATCACAACTTGTTACGCGATCAAACTTTTAAAGATAACTTTCACTTCAGTTTTGTGGCTTCGAGAATTAGAGTAACTCAATTGAAAATCCTTATCCATTCAAGACTAGAACTCACGACTGCTTTGCTGTCTTCTGAATTAAATCACCATAGCTTGAAAGTTATAAAGTTGGATATCCCGTGTCATTTTTGGACAGTTGAAATTGATTGCACTAAACTTAAGATTTTCAAAGATTTTTTTCAATGTTCTTAAGTATAAAAACATGTATTCTTGTTTTTTTACATTCCAGTTTTAGCTAAAAATTTGATTCTATTTCGAATTGGCTATCTTTTCACTATATACTGAATCACCGAAACTGGTCGCTCTGAAAAGGCTGTGGTTATTTCTAATTTTTTCACTGTCAGAAGTTCAACCTGAACATTTAACTTAACACCATCTTGACGTAATGAGAATAAGATTGACGGAATAAAAATTTAGGCTATTTTTCTCAATATTGTTCATGATGAAATAACAACCCAATTATTTATTGAACCAATTAAAAGACACATCATATTGACCTTCAAAATAAGTGAAATGTTAGACACTTAAACCAAAAAATGTCTTCTAGTCATTTATGCATTGATTACAAATTTTATTACACTTCAATATTATAAAAAATATTTCAAAGTGCTTAAAAAAGTTTCACCATTATTATATGAATTTGAAGTGGTTCTTTATGAAAAAATAATCATCTATGCCAAAATTGAAAAAAAATTAGACTAAAATTGCAAAACTCTTATTCGTATGTTTGTAGTGATATGATAAAATAAAAGTTTCTTGTAGGCAATAAGTAACTTATTAAAGAAAACAGAAGCATAGATTGCGAAGCTATGCATGGTTTTGAAACCATAAGTCTAAGAAATTTAAGGTATACGTAATTATACCTAAAAATTCAAGAAAAATTAATTTTACATGACGTTTACATTTTTGTATAACTGATCTATCTAAACATACAAAATATGTTTGAGTGCTCATTTTAAAATAAGCATATAAACTTATACATAATAACTTTTTTCCCTTTCAGGAAAGAGCTATAGAATGGACAAGTGGAAAGTAAGTACAAACAAAAGTTTTAAATGATTTAAAAAAAAATAATAAAAATGTCAAACATTTTGTTAGATATGAGTATAATGTATACATGTCTAAATATTAAGGTGGGACCATTCATTATTCAGGCTGTGAAAAAAACTAATTATAAAAAAAATTCAAAGCATTAAAACAACAATGATGATTATGTTTAAATTGATAAGTTTAAAGAGATGAATAAGATATTTTAAACTGAGAAAAGTACTAAAGAAAGACATATGAAAAACTGAATATTTTTTGTAGATTTAGTTTTTATAGGTATAGTTATAAGAAACTAAAGAGAGAGAGAAAGAAAGAATTTATCAAAATGTTAATTTAATTTTCTTTGCTAACGGTAGAATTTCACATATCAATCCTTTATAAGAAATGCTAGGAAGGATAATCAGCCTCTTATAAGAATAAGAAATCTCCATGGCTGACAAACTGAGGCTCTTTGAAAAGTTGTTTGTAAAGCTTTAGACTTCTAGCTATGGGGGGTACCCTAGCTACTAAAAATAATTCTAGTTACTAAATATCTATTTATTTTATCAATTAAAAATAATTCTAGCTACTAAATATCTATCATATTCTAGCTACCAAAAATATTTCTAGATGCTAAATATCTATATTGTAGCTATTAAAAAATTAAATTAGTTACTAATATATATCTATTATATAATAAAAAGTTATTCTAAAGACTGAAATTCTATCTATTCTAGCTCTATTAAAAATTATTTTAGTTACTAAATATCTATGTATTCCATCTCTACTGAAAATTGCTCTAGTTACTAAATATCTATCTATTCACCTATTGAAAATTATTCTTGTTACAAAATATTTATCTATTTTAGCTACTAAAAATTATTCTAGCTGCTAAATATCTATCTATTCTAGCTACTAAATATCTATCTATTTTATCTACTAAATATCTATCAATTCTTAGTACTAAATACACTCACTTCCAAAAGTTAAGCACGGAGAGGAAAATGCTTATTTTCGGAAGCCAATCAGAATTGAAGAGAATGCAATTCGCTGCAGAGGTAGATGGAAGTATGCAAATATGTTAGGTAACAGCCAATCGTGCTTTCATGTCAAGAAATATGCAAAAAGGGCAGTCTTATAAAAAGGCAGCTCTATGAAGGGTTACAGAAGCTGATTTATAAGTGCTGATAGAAGGTGTTTAAAAATTTCGAACAATTTGTTTTCAAGACATACGCGATTCTATGACTTCAGGAAAACGAATGGAAGATTCTGAGCACTGGTGTGCTGTGGGGCGCATTGAAGCAGGACAGTCGACCACATATGTTTCTCTTTTTTTCGGCGTTCATCATTCTGTAATTTCACGTTTATGGAAACAATTCCAAACCACACAGAGGTTCCCAAGGGTTAAAACCCCCGTGGAAGATCGATATAGTGATATTGTAGCAAGCGGAATCGCAGAGAGACCTCCACACATGTGACATCTATGGTTACAGCGTCCATTGGTAAGGCTATATCTGCAGCTACTGTACGCCGAAGATTACATATGAATGGACTGTATGCCCGGGTACACGAGTTTGTGTTCCTCTATTCGTCCAATCAAGAGGGGCACGATTAAAGTGGTGCCGGGAATATGGCAATTGGACTGTGTCTGACTGGGGCAATGTAATGTTTAGTGATGAGTCAAGATTTGCTCTGGAGCCAGATGACAAGCGTATAAGGATATGGCGTAAACAAGGAACACGCAATCAGCCCCAAAACATCACCGACGATAACACACGTCCCCATGAGCTAGCTGACTTTGTCGATGACTACCTGGAGAGTGAAGGGATTGCGCGTATGGCGTTGCCAATATATTCGCCCGACCTTAATTCCATTGAAAATCTTTGGGATGCTCTCGCCGTGCTGTATCTTCACGTTTCCCACCTCCAGCCACTCTTATTGAGCTGGAAACTACTCTACAAGAAGAATGGCGATTGCTTAGTTCTGCAGTGGTTGACCACCTAATTGAAAGCATGGTCAGAAGGTGTAAATTTTTCATACAGATGAGGGGAGATCACATACCCTATTAATGTCCTTTTTTCATTTTATGCTGTTTATTTTCACTTTATATATAATTCTGTTTAAGTCTCCAGTATGATATTATCTGATAACTTAGAGAAATTTAATATTTTTTTCATTTCTGTATATAATTATTAATTTTGTTTTATGTATAAATATATATGCTACTTTACTGCCAAATGTTTGTCAATAAAAAGCCGTATTTGTTGATTTTTTTTAATTTTACTTCTTTGTGCTTGACTTTTGGAAGTGAGTGTATCTATATATTCTAAATGCTAAATATTTATCTATTCTAGCTGTTAAATTTACTCTAGTTCATCTATATTTTCCTATTAAGAATTATTCTAGTTATAAAATATCTATATATTAAAGCTAATAAATATCTATTTTATTCTAGCTACCAAATATCTATCTATTCTAGCTATTAAGTATATGTCTATTCTATCTACTAAAAATTATAGTTACTAAATATCTATTATTTACTATTAATATATTTATCTACTAAAAATTATAGTTACTAATATCTATCTATTCTAGCTATTAAGTATATGTCTATTCTATCTACTAAAAATATTATAGTTACTAAATATCTATCTATTCTAGCTATTAAGTATATGTCATTCTATCTACTAAAAAATTATAGTTACTAAATATCTATCTTTCTAACTACTAAATATCTATCGTTTCTAACTACTAAATATCTATCTATTCTACTACTAAAAATATTATAGTAATAAATATCTATCTATTCTAGGAACTAAATATCTATAAACTAAATATCTATCTATTCTAGATAATAAACTTCAGTTACTAGTATCATCTATTCTAGCTACTATAAACTATTTTAGTTACTAGTTATCTATCTATTCTAGAGATTCAAAAATATTGTTTTTCTTTCTCTCTCTTTTCTCCTTTATAATTATCTATTAAAATAAACCTTGTGTTTTCCGTGTACAGTTATACATTTGACTTGAGATTTCTGTATTAAATTGTTTCCATCGACAAAATATACTGAAAATCAGAGAAAATTTTTAATTAGTTCTAAAGCAAAGTAAAAGTTAAAAATGCCGACATGAAAAGACAGTGTTCTTTTTGATTTACAGGAATGTTAGCTAATTTTTATACATGAGTAGGGGACACTCTTGAATGTGACTAAGACATACACATAAGCCCCCAGCATAAGCAAAAGAAGCCCATTCCGTATTTTCCGTATTTTCAGACATGCTTAAAGGTCAACAAAAAGAGTTGAAATGACTTTTATACGCAGGAACTATCAAAATAAATTAACATTTTTTTCACGAAGCTTGAAAATTTACCTCCCAACATTAAGATATTTTCATAATAATTATTCTTGCAATGAGCCGCAGAAAGAAAAATGTCTTCGATAGTTCTTAGTTTTCGAAAAAAATGGAAAATGTTACTTTGTATTATAATCTTAAATATTATACAAAAACATTAATTTGAATATAAGAAGCTCGATCGTTAATGCTACCAGAGGTAGCATTAACAGAGGTTCTTCTGCTCACGCGTATGTAGCTACTTGCAAAAATGGTTCTTAGCGCAAATGCTCTTTGACTCTTAATTATCTCTCTCGTTTCACTTACCAAATTGCTTTTCTCTCCGAAATTTGCCGAGCCCTGGTCTAACAACCTTTCCGTTAAAATTTTATGCTCTTTTTTTGGTACTTTATCGTGGCGTTTAACTCTTTCTACCGACGGTAATTTATAGTACCACTCACTTTAAAGTTGTATAGAATAACCATTTTTTTCGAATACTCTGACGATAACTTAGCAAAAATATCTTTAATCCAGTCTTCAAATATACAGGGAACCATGAGTTTTATGATGAGTATTTGATTCGGGAAGGTGAATAGTTTTATAGCAGAATTTGCGTTTTAGTTGACATTTTGATCGGATAGCGAGATTGTCATTTTTTGTTCCGAAAAGTATTAATGTCAAAAGATAAGTGTCTAATTTTTTTTGTATGTTAATGAAGACCTTAGAAAACGATTTGACTTTTTATTTTAAGTGAACAGTGTATATAATTCATTTTATAGGGGAATATCTTTAATTAATTAATTAGCTCCAACGGATTAAATTTCCGAAATTTTATGTATAACCCATAATTTTCAATGTAGTGATACAAAAAAAAATATATTGCATGAAAAATACTGCAGTAAATCATAATGCGGGAAATAAATTGTTAAAAAATCATTCAAATTCTTTCCTATAACAAAAATTTTAAAACTTTTAATTTTATTTCACTGACCGCTGCAGTTCTTGAATTGCTTGAGACATAGTTGGAAAGCGTGTTACTATTTTTTTTCAAAACTTGCTAAAGTGAAACATTTGTTTTAATGATTTCGGCATGGAAAAGAAGAAATAATTTCATTTAATACGCCCTTGAGAAAATCGCAATTACTGTGAATAAATTGTCGGATAATTTATGAACCTGAAGAAAAACTGTATTTTCTAAAAACACATCTAGAATTTTCTGCTTGGGAAAAATAGAAAACTATATATAAATTAGAGGATCAGTGTTCCTTGATTGTACTGGAAAATTTTGCATTGATCGTTACAGTGATGCATTTTTAATAAGTGAATTATTTTTAATACCTCTTAGTATTAAAAGGTATTAAAAATAATTCACATATTAAATTTCTAAAAACATTTAGATTTTGTAATTTCAAATAAGTAAAAATTTAATTTTTGTCCTTGACTATTGTTATGAAGTGCACTTAACATGACATGCAATTGAGAAATTAAATTAGAAATGTATATTGGTGTATGTCAGTGCTTCTCAAACTGTAAGGGGCGCTCCCCTAGGGGGATAACCCTACAACAGGGGCACGAGTATATCGAAAATAAAAGTTTCAAAAAAATTAATATACTGGAATGAATTAAAACAAAATATTTTCTGGCACAATAAAAAAGGCACATTTACACTGATGTAATTTATATATATCATCTGGCAATATTGCGTCATCTCTACTTTAAGCTATATTTGATCCTATAACCAAATAAAAAAAGCATTTTGTTTGGTTTGCTGCAATCCCACGATGAGAGATTTTTTATTACGTTTTCTATTTAGATAAAATACTACTCTTTCAGAGAAAAAACAAAACCCAGACCCAGAGAAAAATTGTAGGAAGATTAAAAATCCATCACTATCATTTGGGGAAGTTGTAAATAATGTATTTCTGTTGCGCTTTATTCTATGTGAAAGTGTTTCATTACATTTCGAAATGGGCAGGAGCACTTTGAAAGATTATTTGGCCAAAAATTATTTATTTTCATGATATTCTGAACATCTAAAGCATAATGAAAAACGTATTACGGAAATCTTTTTTAGAACTAACATCCATACTTTTATACTGAATACACTTTTAAGCTGGAGTGGTCACGCAAAACGAAAAGTAACCCAGGCTCACGAAATCGTTAGTTTCGGAAAAATTGTTTATTTGTAACCAATGACTTTGGCAATATCCTCCCGTATATTGCAGTCTTCAGAGGAACTAAAATTTGTCACTTATTCCCTCTTTTTGGGTGTGGCAAACGTTTCTTTACAGTCTTAAGGTTCTTGATTTGACCGAGTTCCCAAAGCGACCACTTTTGTTCAGAAATATTTTTTATAAACATGCTAAATTTTCCCTGCGCGAAAATGTAAATGAGCAGAAATAAAAAAAAAAGAAATGGGCATCTGCGATCTCTATTGAAGGAAGTTGAACCTGATCAAGCAAGATGAAATAACGCATATTAATCATGATAGCGAAAGCTAATTTGAGTAAAGTGATGAACATAAAACGAAAGGAAATTTTTCAATTGCTACTTAAAGAACTCCATCAAAAAAAATATGAAGTCATGAGTGTATCGGAAGACACACTTCACCCTGTCAAAAAGACACAAGCAAGAAAAGGTTCAACAGGATATTTATCCATCATCAAAGGACAGCAAACGTACAAAAACTTGAACAAAATAAGACAGTTTTGTCTGAAAAGGACATTCCTATAATGTTGGCGAAAAGGGTTTGCGATTTGCGTCTTTTTAAGGTCTCGCGCATTTAAAACACTTTAATTCAGTTTTATTGGATTTTTTCGCAAATTATCAAAGAAAATTTGAAAAGTCCTTGGAAATAGATAAGTAAGCTTTCTCTTAGTTAGATCATTCGCTAGAATTGTGATTTTTATCGTGTACAATAAAAATAATTATAAAAAAAAGGATTGGGGTGACTTAGTCTTCCCGTGCAACAATTAACGTTAGTATCGAGTGCGCGCCTGCTCCCGGGTTAAAACATTTTGAAATCTTCTCGCTTTAAATATAAAAAATAACACAATTATTCTTCATCGGAATTTTACATTTTTTAACAAGAATTCTAAATGGTAATTCTGTGAGGCTTAAAATTATGGTTGATTTTGCCAAACATGTGGTTTCTTCGATCTCAGTTGCTGCTGGCAATATAAGCTCTTCACCATTAGTGTGAGGCTTTTTACATCTGGTTATTTTGTATGATACTGTGTAAAAAGTAAAGTTTTTTCTTTCACTACCAATGTGTTTTTTTAAATGCCTTTTGTTTTTCATATGATTTTAATTTTAATTCAAAGTACTCTCGAGGCTAGTTAATGTACTCACCATGAAGCGTTTTCAAATGTCTTTTTTATTAAGTTTCAAACTGCTGCTACCATTATATTTTTTGAACAAATAACACCAACACAAGGGCTTTTCTTCTCCATTCACTTTAGTAGTGATAAATCAAAAATTTAATTATTCTTGAGAATATTTTCTTGGTTTAATTTTCGGATCTATGTTCGTCTGTGCTCTTGTTGATGCTTTATTATCGTTGAATGTTCACTTACGACTTAAAATTTATCCATGTTTTTTTTTTTTTTTTTTATCTACTGCCGTAAATACTAAATTACCGCGAATTACAACTATAGGGCAATTATAAAATGTACATTTAAGGTAGATTCGGTAGCTATAGAAGTATCTACTCGACCAAGACTAACTGGAATTCTACAAGGTACAGCATTTGTACATGTTTTGCGCAGACGTCCGATAAGA
>BMAO01038598.1:0-183795 GCA_019973975.1 Trichonephila clavata | reverse complement strand
CTCCAGGGATTTTCCAGATATATATTCTAGAAAGGGTTTTGTTAGACTTGTACGAAGAAAGTAATTTTGTATTTAGTTTTCCTTTGTATTTGGCGTAATTTTTTTCAAAAGAATCTCCAATTCCGTCCTTTCTTTTGCAAACTCATGTGTTTTATTTCTAAAAAAGTGAAAGTACATTGTGGCTATATTATCTTAATATATTATTTTCCAACGTCAATTTGCTTTTATCAAAAATGGTCAAGATACTATAAATAAATAAGAAGATAACATAGAGAATTTATAATTTTAACAATGGACATTTTAGAATGAGTTTAATTTTTATATTATTATATAGAATGCTAACGAATAACTTTTAGTAATGCAAGTTTTTATGTGGAACAGCATTTAAGATAAAATTAATTATTAGTTTTTCACTTTTAAAAGTGTTAGTATAAAAAAGTATATAATAATGTATACTGGGAATCAGTGTTTTTTCATTAGATTTCATACATATTATTTATATATATTTAATTCTTTTATATATTTATATAAGGATTTTCCTCATATTATGACCTTGTTGAGTGATTTATTTTAAAGTAGTTATCTTAATTTTTTAATGATATTATTTATATTTTTAAAGAAAAGTGTATTGGGACTCCTAGTTTGCTTGCACCAACATCAGGAAAAATAATCAAAGCTACACAAAATATTTTTTGCTCTGTCGTTGCACTCAGTAAAATGTTTTAAAATAATAATGATCCTCTTATTAAAAATATTTCATGATAATCAAGCAATTTTAATAATGAATTTCTATTCTGATTGTTAGCTTATTTTCCTATGTTTTTGCTTTTTGCTGTTTTTGAATGGTTTGCTTACGATTACTCGGAAACTTACAAATAACATTCTGAATAAATCATTTTTGTTTAAGTCTAGGAAGTAAATTTTTAAATAAATAAACTTATGGTCACAGTAAATATTGATGTATTAAATTTCATTTTGAGAAAAAATTCTGTATTGTTAATCTATCTTAAATAAAGTAAATATTACAAATAGTCACCACAAAGCATATGAAATATGCTATGGTACGGCTTGCCTTATAAATTTAGATATTTGTATACTACTATTAAAATATTTCAGTAAATAAAATGGCACACGTTAAATTTTTCAAATAGGAAATGATTGATTACAGGGATAATATGGTTTTTATTGTTTGCATATAGAAGTAAAAAAAAAAAGTTGGGACAGAATTTATGTAATTCATTTAAAATGTCATCCTTATTCATTAAACATGAAATCTAATGTATAAAGATAACATTATATAGTATTCTGCTATACTTCATCACTGCCCCTTTCTTGTTTTTAGTAGCATTTGCTTAACATTCTACATGAAATATATTTTATTTTTAGATTTTATTAGAAATATATCTTAAGAAGTCAAAAACGACATAACAATTCATATTGTATATTAAATTGTTAAACTACAAACAAAATTGTTTATTAAAGAATTCTAATTTGTTATCATATCTGTTATATTTTAAAAATTTCTTCTAAATGCTATGCATGTTCTTCAATTGATTCTGAAAATACTATTACATCATAAAAGTAATTTAGTGCAAATTTTATTTGATATGTATTTAGAATTTGTCGAATTGCTCTTTGAAAAATAGCTGAGGAATTTTTATATCCAAAAGGCAAGCGATTAAATTGAAAAATACTATAATTTGATGTAAATTTAACATTTTCAGATTCATTATCATCTAATTTAATGTGCCAATAGCCACAGCAGACATCAATCGTTGAAAAATATTTGAATGTGTTAATTTATCTATAACTGCATCTATTCGGATAATTGGTTCTGCATCCAATTTTGTCATAGGATTCAACTTTCTATAATCGATACATAATCGTGTTCGAGCATTATCCTCTTTTTTAAAGGTAAACGTTATAGGGGCAGCATAAGAACTATGAGATGGTTTAATTATTCCTGCTATCAGCAATGAATCTAATTGTTTTTTTTTATTTCTGCGTCATCTTAAGAAAATGATTGGTAAGGGCGATTTGCAATGGGTAATTCTGAGGTAAGCATTAATTTAGTTGAAGTACATTTTATTTCGCCCACATCAAATTTATTTTTAGCAAATACATGTTTATATTTATCAATAATGTAATTAACAATATCATAATAATTGTTAGAAATTATTTATATATTAAACACATGATCAACTTTTTTCGAGATAATTTTATTATTATTAATTTTAAGATTTTTATTATTTTGTTTATGTTTAATCGTTTCTTTAGTAATTTCTTTACGTTCATTTTTTATTGGAATTATTTTGCCACTTTGAAATATTTTCTGTTCACTAAATCTAATAATTAATTCAAAACTCCTCATTGTCTTATTAGAAACGATAACATGCAGTAGTTCTACATTTACTATGATGATTTTAATATCTTTAACATTTTCTCCATTTTCATTGGTAAAATAATATTTTCACTAACCTTAATTTGTCCATTGGTGGTGGATATGTCAGATTCTAGGTGTTCCACACACACACACAATTTTTATCTCCCTTGATTTGTGTTAGTATCTTTTTACTAATAATATTGATGCTTGATCCTGTATCCCATAGAACTGTAATTGGTTTGAAATTGATGCTCGCTTGGATGATTATAAGATCAAACCCTTGAGATGGTTCAAGAATAGTATTATTTTCTTGGTTTCTTTGACTGGAATGGAAAGTTGGAGCATCCGGTCGCAAATCCACTGGTCGTTAATGCGAGATCCGTTGGTTTCTTGGATACCTGGTCGGATGCTGCAAACAAAAGGATGATATGATGCTGGACGATGAGCAGAGTATACCCGGTTTCGTGAGTAACACATTGGGTGGGTGATTTTGACCACTACGCCATCTTCCGTATCGTTATCTGTGAGCAAGTTAGGTCGAATGGGGAGGTATTCTTTTCATCGGATATTTTGGATATATAAATTCTGGACGATTTGTAGTTCAATTTTTATTTTGTTGTATGTCCAAAATTTTTATCTTTTCTTTCAGGTCTTAGAAATATTTCGAACTTCTTAACTGCATTTCTACGGTTCTGTCTTCTTTTAATCCTTTGATGATGTAAAAGTTTTCAGCTTCTACCTCTAAGTTGATTCGGGATGCGATATCTTGCATTCTATAGAAGTATTCTATGTTAGTCTCTTTGGATGATTTTTTTAAGTTTTGGCTAGTTGAAGATGAATTTCCGCTGGATTTACATGTGTTCCGAATTCTCGTACCAGGTTCAATTTAAATTCGGTGAAACTTCTTGGTATAGGATTGGACTTGATGAACGTTACAATAGGTCCACTTACTAATTTTGTTAAAAATATAATTTTCTGCTTTTCTGTTACTTCGAAAGAATTGCAAATGTTTTCAAATTGGTTCAAGAATTTTGAATTAGCATTTCTAGGTTATACTTCTGGAAAAAGTTTGGATATTTTCAAAACGTACTTCATTTTTGACGATAGTTATCTGTTGAGGTGTTTTTTAATCTTCTGTTTTTGTTCTGCTCACTTCTTCCATAATCTTCTCTTTTTTAATTTGGTCTTCTACCTTATTTTCCTTCTTAAAATTTTGATTATTTAAATTTTCTTCAAGTGAATAGGGTAATGTTATTTCTTTTCAAGCAGTTGGAATTGCGCTTTTCTTTTCGGGGACAGGATTGCTTCTTTTTTTTTTGACCATCCCAGAATGTTTATTGGAGAGCCGTTTTCATTCTCTTACTTTCGGAGCGGGTTTTCTCTTCCGAGGTAGCAACCCTGCATTCAGCTAAGCGACAGACAGCGCATTCGGAGTTCCATAATTTTCTCTACAGCAATTTCTATAATAGTTGACGCAATTGGCGTCGTTTTTTCCGTTTTTTAAATTCTTTTAAAAAACGGAATTGGGTTCTGATAAATATATAGTTTTAAAAAAAAAATTTTTTTTTTTAGAAATCCATTTTAGGTACATTCTGCTGGCTAAAAACTGTCGAAAAACTGTTTTTCGAGTCAACACCAAGGCATTTTGTAAAAAAGGTTTTTATTCAACGAACTATTTCGACTTCTATTTCTAAGGGAGAAACATACATGCGTTAAATATAAGTGGATTTCCACTTAGGCAGATGTTTCTCAAAACACTTCTTATTGAAGAGATATCTTAGAAAGATAAGCATGGTAGACGAGGTAATAAACAGTAATGGTCGGGGATAAAAGTTCTGTTCAGGGTCATCCGTTCTTCAATTAGAAGTGGGTAATCAATTTAATACTTGAAGATGTAACGAAAAAAATTTAAATGGTATAGGGATTTTATTTTAGATTTAATTTAATTATACTTACATATATATACATCTTTTTGAAGTAAGATATTTTCTGTGCACTGCTATCCATAAAATTATTCCGAAGGCTTTGAAATGCAATAAAGGAAACTTGACAGTGTTGGCGAAAGATTTATTGATTTCAGAGGATTGGCTTATATTTATACCTTTCCCCCCTACCCTCGACTACATAACGTACGCTCGCCTTCCTGGAAAATGGAGGCATTAGAGAGCGGATAGTGTAATTTTTAATCGGCAGTTAAGATAACTGTAAACTTATAAAGATAACTGTTATTTTTTTATAAAATTTTACATATGATAATCCCATGCTGGTCACTGGTAATTATTAAATATATTCATGACTTAATATTGTTAAATTATTTTTAAAATATAATGTTTGCAGTACTGATACATTAAAAGGGTTTTATATAATTGAAAATGTGTATATTTTTATAATGTCAGAAAGTAATTTGTTTATTTACATTCAATAAATTAATAATTTTCTTAAATTATATTTTGTTTTCCACTTACCCTTGGGGGTGCGCCCCACAATTTGAGAAAAACTGTAATAAACATTCCTTAAAAAATACATGGTTTAACTTACATAAGAAAATAACTTGAAACATATGTGAAACATATCTCTTTTTTAGCTCAATTGCTGTACATACTAAAACAGATAAACCAAAATTCCACTGTGATTCCATCAATCTTTATATACAAAATATACGTGGCACAGTGTTTGCCCGCAATGGACTCCGAAACTAATTAACCGATCATAATATAATTTTGCATACTGTGTGTCATTTCGTCCAACTTAAAACATAGATGGTTTTTATTTCAATTAATCACGCCATATTTTTTTATTGCTGGAAATGTGAAGAATCCGGAAAAAACGTTGCCAGATTCCCGTAAGGGAATAATCACAAAATGTGGCATTGATCATGTGTCTGTGGAAGCAGATATTGCAAACCAAAATGCACAAAAATTAAGTGCCTGGCGTATTTCGGGGTGTGGAATCAGATTTTCGAGTCAGTTTCCAAAAATAACCGTACCTTTGCCGGATAAAGCCGGCCGACCGTATTTTAGACCCACCATAATAGGGGCTTACATTAAAAGCCGTGAATCGTGAAAAATTGGACCCTTGCGTACTTCAAAATGGATAATTCGAATCTGATATCCAATCTGAGAAATAACTGTAACTTTGCTGGATAATTCAGGACGACCATTTATTACGCAAACCGTGGCAGGAGCTTACCTTTAATGTCTTGGTGCGGGTAAAAGTGCGTTTCTGCTGTAATTCGCGATGGTGAACGAGAGTTTGAAATCGAACTTTAGAAATTCCTGTAACTTTGCCAGATAATGCCGGACGACCCTAATGTTCCTTCCAAGGACTGAACTTACCGGCTCATGCGAGCAAAAGTAATCTCCAGTTGTATCTAGGAGCGGGAAACAATAATTTGAAATCATATTTCAGAAACTCAACAAAACTTGCCGGATATTGTCCGAATTAAGAGAAAAGGCAAATGATTTGAGTCCCGCGTCCAGATTTTCATTCTCTCTAGCGACTGAACTTGCTCGCGCTGGAGCATCAAAAGTCAGCTCCGTGTGCATTTCGGAGTGTGAGATGAGAATCTGAAATTGAATTTTAGGAGTTTTGATAACTTTGAAAGATAATGCCAGTCGATAGTATTTTAAACACACCGTAGCAGGGGCTTGCTTTAAAAAAGCCTTGGATCATGAAAACTTGGTCCATGGTGCATTTCAAAACGGATAATCCGAATCTGATATTCAATCTGATAAATAACAGTAACTTTGCCGGATAATTCTGGATGACCGTTTTTTACGCAAACCAGGGCAGGAGCTCACCCTTAAAGTCTTGGCGCGGGAAAAGTGTATTCCTGGTGTAATTTGAGATGGTTTAAGCGAGTCTGAAATCGAAATATAGAAATTCCTGTATTTTTGCCAGATAATGACCGGGGATCGGACTATTCTTGGACAGCAGTACCAGCTGAACTTACCGACGTATAGACGCAAAAAGTGGGTCTTGATTGTATTTCGGAACTGCCGATCTGAATATTCACAATCCAAATCAAGATAATTTCATATCTACGTCAAATAATGCCAGACGAAAGTATTTTGCACGAAATGTGGAAGGGGCTTGCTTTTAAATTTTTGAGGAGAGAGAAGGGCTTTTCTGCATGGGAAACAAGAATATTTGAAATCGGATTTCAGAAACTCCGTTAACTTTGCCGGATAATGCCGGCCGACCGTAATGTCCCCCTTTAGAGACTGAACTTACAGGAGTAGGGGCGCCGAAAGGGGACACCGATTGCCGATCGGGGTGGGAACGAGAATCTGGATATGGATTTCAAAAGCTTCCGTAAATTTTCTGTATATTGTGGGAATAAGGTCAAATGGCTTTGCGTTCGAGTTTCCGGATTTTCATTCCCTATAGCAACTAAATTTTCAGGTGCAGTCGTGCGAAAATATGATTGAAATAGGAAATTACATCTTCGGGCATTGTTATCAATTGGTTAGATGGTGAAAAAACTGCATCAGATGCCATTAGACATTCATAAAATTTAAGATGCAATGTGTACCATTGAAAAAAAAGAGTGGATTGGATATAGTATTGCAAATGCATTCAATCATGATCAGGGATAAGTGTACCATGACCCATAAACATTCACTCAAATCATTACATAGAGCTTTGCAAGATTTAAATGGCAACTAGAGAATATTAGGTGTTGCTGTTGTATTACTCTGCCTGGTGATTTCCGACAGAAATTAACAGCCATTACTCTCTACTTTTGATCAAGAGATTAACGCCTGTTTAAAACAATCGTTTTTATGGGGAAGCGTGGAAACACTTCGACGGACCATAAACACGCGAGTACATTTGCAAGATGATCAATCTGAGCAAATATTTCCTAACCAACTACTGAATAATAAAAACGGTGAAGTAGAACTTCATCCCAATACATAATGCATGAAATAACCAGACGATTTCCGTAATGTTCTTTAGGTAAAAAGGAACTGATTGAGGGTGTCTTTTCGGATATATTGTATAATTATCTAGATAATTATTGCCTCTGTAATCCTGTTATTTATTCAGAAAGAAATGTTGATATTGTGATGCAATAAACTTCCAGACACAGAGTTGTTGTCAGTTGGTCCAACGCATTTTAAACCAATCGAGACTATTGTTGATGAAAACAAAACCGTAAATTTTCCAACCGAGTTTTTGAATTCTCTAGATGTATCAGGAATATCACCACATAATATTCGGTTGGTTCCCTGGTTATTGTCTGCGTAACTTAAATTCACGTAGATAATGCAACGGTTTACGTTTGATCATCAAAAGTATTATACCGGGAACATCTTGAAGCCAACATTTTGACTGTAAATTTTAAACGAAAATTCTGTTCTGCTACTACGGAATCCGTTGCGACGTATTCCACTGATACCGTCAGAATATCTAATAACATTCAAAAAGCTTCAATTCCCGATTCGTTTGGCTTTCGCGATGACCATAAATGAATCTGAAACCTGAACAATATTCATTTGATACTTGGACTTAAACAATCCATATTTCTCGAATGGGCAACTAGATGTTACATTCTCACGCGTGCGGAAACCGCTGAACTTATTTGAGTTAGCAAATACGGGTTACCGAAAAATATTGTGCACCGATTAGCGATTAGTTGTATAAAACTATTTGTTGTTATGCTCTAAAATGATAAAAAATAATTTTAAAAATTGCAAGGATCAACGTTATTCACCACATTTATAAAATTAAATCTTCATATGTTGTTACTTAACGACTTCGTTAGTAATTCATCCATTATACTACACTCAAATATGAGATGAATAAAGTTCAAAATTAAAATTATTATGTTTTATACTTTACGTCAACCCTCCAAAATTACAAACGAAGATTAATTTGACTACGTTGAATAACTTAGGATAATATAGAACTAACGTATTAAAACAAAGACACAACAACGTGTGGCCGGGTCAGCTAGTTTTACTATAAATAATTTTATGATTATGTGTATAGATTTAATTAAATTTAAGGAAAGAAGAAGCTCGCCTTCTATCTCTTCTATTTCTATCTCTCTCTCGTTGCTGATTCTAAAAAAAACCCCTAAAAGTATGAACGTGTTCTAGAAAGGAGGTCGGGAAATATCGGCCTTTTTTTGCTCATCATATTCATGACAATTCAAAGCATTTATAAGAGCTATTTTATTATATTTATGTGAACTTTAGGTATTCATCTTTATTTTATTCAAAAATAATAAGAAAGAATAATAGCAAGTCACATATAAAAGTTATCAAACTTAGGAAATTTGTTCAATTTTCTTCCTTAAGCACTTTTTCTATAAATTTTTTATTTAAAACAATAAGTGCTTTAAGCATCACAATACTATTTGATCTCTCAAATACTACAGTAATAAGGCTTTTAAGCTGATATTAATTTGTTTTGGAGCATTATGCGCGCTGATATGATTTAAAACAAAATAGTTTGTTTGCGAATCGGTCAGACTGATCGTCTGGGCAAGAAAAAGGGCGATAGGGGCTTTATTAAGTGACTCTGACCTTCTAGAATTTCCACGATTAACATAGAATGAACTATGATACTTACCTTTTGGGATATATTAGCTTATGCAAACCCGATCATACACTCACGAACAACTTAATCAATCGGTGCTGTACTATTTTTATGTAAATCGAAAAGATTCCTCAGTTGTTTCACTCTAGTTGAGATCCTGACACACAAGATCAAAATTATATAACATATGGATAAGAACATGTATAGCTTATAATCCAAACACTGAATTTCATTATCAGTGCCAAGTTGGTACTAGAGGTGTTGGCTGCTATACGCGTGTTGTATTCGTACGTTGGTACTTGGGATACTGGCTTTATAATCACATTCAGACAAAAACACTAAGTCATGGATATAAGGGGCGTAGCTACCGCCGTATCAATAATACGGGGCCCCAATCTACAGGGGCCTTAAAATGCATAAGCAAAAGATTACAATATGTTAAAGGGCCCCAAAAGAGACACTTCAAGGAGTTTTGATACACGACCCACACAGGACTAGTTGCGCCAGTGTTGGATATTCTGACACGCTTCAAGACGCTGCTACTGGATGGTTCAGTGACGATTCAGCTAGTGAAAGCGCTTGAAATATAGTCGAAGACAATTGTTACAAATAGTTTAACATTCTTATTTTTTCCAGTTTTTCTATTTGATAAAATATTTTTATTATTTCGACTGAATATCAGAGTTAAAAAAATACATGATACGAATATGCCTCTGGGAGAAAAAATGCCAATCTTTACCCACCGTCTTTTCTGGATTTTTATAACATATTTAGGCTTAAGAGAAAAAAAAAATATTCGTTTTGAATTTCCAAAATATCGCAAGTCACATTAAGGTTTGGAATATTTACTTTATTTAAGAGGTCTCAGGATCCTTAAATGTCTTTCGTGAACTAGAAAAAACATCCCTTTTAAAACAATGTAACTCAGCAATATAACAAAACAATAATTTGAAACTTTTACAGCATGAGTATCTCATACACATGTATTTCTCCTCATAATTTCAGAAAATTTGAATAAAAAATTTAAAAGTTATAAAGAAATAAATATTTAGCAATTTTTCAAAAATATGAAGATTAGTATTTTACACCGCGCAAGATTCTGAAGTACAAAATTGGTTGAAATTTACAAAATTATTTTTATTTGGCATAAATATGTTCCCTTTTGATTTTATACCAAATTTTAAAACATTTTGAGAATAGAATATTTCTAAAATACAATTATGAAGAACATTTTAAAATTTTATGAAAAAATTCAAATTAATATCGAATAAAAAAATTCAACGAGCCTTACAGTAGTCCCATATAATGTGTAACACAGCAATGCAGGGAATGAATTTTCTCACACGAACACCTTACCAAAAGCAGTTTCTGAAGGGATTAAACCTGTTTTTAAAGATTTATCGCACTTGAACTTGTTAAGAAGGTGTTTAGGAGGGAAAACTCAAAATACCAATGAGTCAATGAATTCACAAATTTGGAAGTATAGCCTGAAATTGATTGGATCAGGAATTAATGTCACAAAAGTAGCTCCATTTATAGCTGCATGCGAATACAATGATTGAAGCAAGGTTAGAATTGATATGATGCGTGCTTCGGATTTAAGAGTAAATAAAAGAAATATTTTTTGAATTGTGTAAATGCAGACAAAGTACGTAAGTCAACTGCTAAGAGACAAGTTTCCAAAACCTCCTTTGAAGTTCGTAAAGCTAAGAAACTTAAAATACTTAAAGAAATTGAACAGTTTAAGCTTGCAGAGAGCAGTATTTATGCTTCTGGGGCTTTTTGATGCATATTAGTGTGTTTAATTTTTTTTGTTGTTATTTTTTATCTTTAACTTCATTTTTCTCAAAATGAAAAAAATCTGGCTTCTGCGCAGTATTTTTAAAAATTATTTATCATATCAATATGAAATTTGATACAAATGTTCTTTATAACTTATAGAAAAATATTTCAACTAAGTTTTAGTAGAATTGTTTATGTGTATCATCTTTCCTCTCGGTTGCTGGATATTAGTCGGAGTGATTTCGTGAAAAAGGACGGAAATGTGTAACATGAAGTCGGGGAAGCGAGCATTATTTCATTTGACGTATCAGTGAGCTTCGTGGTGTCTCTTCTCTACCCTCGCAATGGGGTCCAACTCTAGTAGTCATCATGCTGCCAGCCTTTTTTATATTGTTAAATTTAGCATTTCAAAATATTCGAATTCAAAAACTCGGTTTCGTTTTCTTGACTCTAAATCTACTATACCAGCAAGTCTTATTATCCTTCATCCAGGATAAACTAGCGATTCTTACGCTCAATTGCCAAAGTCTCAGGGCTCATAGTGTATGAAATCTGAGGACAGTGCTTTCGGTTCTCGTATACATTTCTCCGAATCAAACGGTTCAAAATATTAAAGATTTCCTGAATTTTGTACATTTACCATATACCGAAGGTGGTTCTGCTCTTTAAAAAACCCATCACTCGCTTTCCATGATTTTGAGTGGTGATTTTAAAGTGAACTTGTTGTAAACTTTTAAAGAAAATAAAGTTTTTTGTGTTGGATGTATGAACCACACAGCCCAGATCAGCTTGGTTCATCTCATTCACATTTTGGGAATTAGCACGAATAGCATTACCAAAATAAATGGTCAATTTGCTTATAACTTCATCAGTTAGACGACCTTTCCCACCAGAAAGTTTCTTTTTCCCCAATAAAGCTTTTAACTTCCGCAAGCGGCTACCCATTCGCTTTTGGACAAGGCTCATACACTCTATTTTTTTCAATCGGAACACTATCCCCATATGGTTTTTTTTCGGCAATAGATGAAAATGTCTTTGAGTCACCATCACCTATGTACCACTAGTATTTCAAACCATGGTTTTGTTGCAATCGAAAATAATTTACTGCATTCGGCAGACTTCCATTTCTCCAGCAGACCCGCTATGATTTTCTCTGTAAAAAGTTTGGTGCATAGCCAAAAAAACATTATATTTTGGTCCAAACGCTGGCCCTTATAGGAGTAACATCCTTTATAATAAGACGACATCACTTCCAAGTCGAGGACTTTCCCGCCGTCAGCTCCAATCAAAGTGCTCACTCCAATTAGAGATGTATGCCTACGGGTCTTCCAGGTCCCATCACCGCTAACTACAACAGAATTTAAGGTGACATCAATATTTTTTTCTTCAGCAGCTGTTTTCTTCATTGATGCATTTGCAAGTGCTTCACTTACATCTGCTATCTTAGCATTAATTCTGTCGTAAGCTTTTTGAGACACTGGATTTTGCAAACACATAAGAGAAAAAACGTCTGGAGAGAAGACAATCATTGGCCTACATATCGCATTACCAAAACAGATTGTCTATTGATTTCAGGTATATTTTTTATACCAATAAATTCACAGGAATTTAAATTTTGTCCAATGCTACATTTTCTGCATGTGAATAGAAATCTCAAAGACATTCCTATAGTTGATTTTTCATCATTTTTATTTTTTCATAGCTCGCAGAGCAACAAACTAATGTTTTAATTTGGTAAAATAATAAACTTATATCGATTAGTCTATAACCTTGAAATTCAAGGCAAACAATCATTCAAACGCCTGCAAAATCTTGTGTGAACTCGGTAAGTTCTAAGCAAATGAACTTTTATTAGGTGAAATATTTTGAAACGAGATATTACGTTTTCAGAAAAAGATTTCTTCACGTACCTGTTTCCTTGAAATCTTTTCTTCTTTGATCTTTTTCCAGATGACCTCTTTTTGCACGGAAGATCCATATTCAATTGTTTTAAATTACAAATGAAAAAGTAAGAAAATCCAAGAACGAAATGCAAATAAACAATCCCGCTCAGATTAAACAAAGTTAAAAGTTGAATTGCAATCTGGCTACTCACGTACAGAATCAATTTGATATTAGGCGTGGCTCTTTTACGAAAACTAATCTGCGAAATATTAAAATGTTTGGAATCTGTTCTGACAGCTGTCATTAGTGGGCGTGGCATATACAAGTTTTTGTTTACTTTTTCTCATTTATTTCTCAATAACTTCGGAAGCTTTCACAGTATCAATAAAACTTTGGTAGCAAAAGGCTCTCTACAGAAGTTAAAGACAAAACATTTTTACTATGTTTTGGTAAAATAGTATTATAAAAGTATTTTTCAAAAAAAGAATGCTTTGAAAATATGTGTTTCTTCATTTTTTTGCCAAAAACAAATACATTTAAGTGGATCTTTCTTACAAAAATATTGCTAAAACTTTGTTTGTGTATATTCTTTATAGTTCCAGTGATACTAAATACAAAAAAAATATCCATATGCATTTTTTTAAACTACGTTCCAAACATAGTCGGATAGCTTACATTTAAAAGTATAATTGTATGTTAAAATATAGAAACAAAAATGTATTGATGTCAACATTGTTATAGTTTGTTACATTTCACAACTTTTAAGGGAATTATTAAAAATATAATATATACGACCAAAACTATAAAAAATACTGTGACTACAGCTTTTTCAATTTAGTATAAATAACCATTGGAAATCGTTACAATAAGTTCTGGGGAAAAAAAGAAAATAGTAAACTTGTGCAACACATCTACAGCACAAGAATAAAGAAAGCAAATTTCATGTACTTATATGTGACTGCATTAAAAAAAGGATACTTTAAATAACTACTTCGCTAATTAAATTATATAGCATTTATTCGAATTAATAACTTACCATGAAAATATCTCAATTTTAGAGTTTTTTGTTGTAGATAATATAAAATAATATATACCTTACAATTTTAACATATAATTTTAAGCTAAAAAAATTCTTAAGGCTCAACTGTTGAAATCTTTGTATCGAAAAACTCATATATTTTGCTAAATTTCGTAAAAATTTAGAACATTTGTTTCATGTGCATAATATGAAAAAAAAAAATGTAAATTTTTCACATAAAAGTATTAACTTAAGAAAAGTAATTTATAGTTCAAAGAATTTAAGTTTCTTGACTTAAATACTATATGTTTTTAATACTTTTCAAATTAAGTAATAAGCGATAGTAGCACAATTGCTTAATCTCACATAATATGTATAGCTTAGATTTAAATAATGTTTTGAAAAGTGTTATTTTTTCTATTATGCTTATATCAATAATAATGAAAGAATAATTTGAAATATTTATATATAAATTTTTAAGAATCATTAAAAATTTTTGAAATTTGTAATGCTTACATGCTTTTTGCAAAATATATTAATAAAATCAGACATTCAATTTAATTATTGTTGTATATGAATACATAAAAATATAGAATTTTAAGGCGATGTTGAACCTTCACAAAGTAAAATTTTGATATTTTATACTAATAATGTTCTTTATATTTCATAGAACTGTTCTATCAAAGAATTTTATCATTATGATTAATAATTACAGAATTATCATTTTTTTAAATTTTACTTAAATAAAAATGTAAAATGCATCGTAAATTTTCTATTTTCATTGTTACTTAAAATACTCCTTACGTTTCAAATTACGTCATACCTCTTTGAAATTTTACAACTTATGAAAGATGATATAATTCGCAAATTTGTGTATTAGTTTTCGAAAGTATTTAACGAATCTTATTTTGTGTTGTTTTGATACCTTGAATGTGTGATTAATAGTGAAATATTTCATACAGCATACAAAATTTATCTTCTTTTCCATAAATTTTATTCTGAATTTAAAACCCATGCACACATATTTGTTGTAGTTCATCTATATATGAAACAAAAATTATATACATATCATAAAAACTAATGCGCAAGGAACATTTTTAAAAATATTTTAAAAATTTAAATTAAAAAAAATTGTTTATAATAGTTTTTTAAAAATATATTTAAATTGTGAAATATATCAAAAACTTACTACATTGATTCCATTTTCAGATCATTTAAGAAATTAGTTTTAATTGTCCACCGTCCCCTTAATAACAGTAATTATGAAACTTGGTTTTATTTTAAACTATATTTAATTTTATGTTTTAAAAATTATAGTTGTTTATTTCAACGTAAAATGCATTTTTCGAATATGTTGTAAGATATAATTTAAATTAAAAAAAAATTCTTTAAAAGCAGATTTTATTAACATAAATATTGATAGCGGTTTATTCATTTATGATTATTTTTTATGTAACTTTAAGATCAAAATAAGAAAGAAAAAAAAATGTTTCTTTTAAAATTCTAATTTATTTTACATCATTAACCTTAACACGGCTTTTGACATTTGTGTAATACGATTTGCGAATGAATATCAAATTAAAAGCTTGAACGAAGTTTGGTGAGAAATAAATTACCTAGAGAAAAATTGACAGCTGTGACTGAAATTTCATGAATATGTATATTTTGGGGTTTTTTAAGATGGAAAATTGTCGAGAGAGATGACTTATCCACTTTAAGCATGCACGACTCCTGAATCAACACAAGATGATCCTTATGTTTCTACACAATTATGTGAGTATATATAAATTTTTAAAAAATGTAAACGTCCATTAAATTTACTGCGAATCTCTTTCAGCTGTTTGAATGATTGACTGTAGCTTAAAAAAGAAATTAAATAGAATAAAATAATCCGAAGATATATAATTTTTTTTTTTTTTTGCCTAGTGAAAAAAAAAAAACTTTTTTAAAAATATTTGGAAATGTTTATGTCAGACGCAGACTTTTGTAAAGAATTTCTCAAGTCCTATAAAATTTATTGGGTTTTAGCACTGTATATTTCTATTTCGAACTTTGGTCAAGAAAAAATATATCACACATAAAAGGTAAAAAATAATTTTACATTTATTTATTTATTTATTTTTTTTTTTTATGAAAAGTTGAAAACTTGGAGATTATATTTTTCTTACATTTTTGCTCTTATATTTTTTTACACAGCTTTGGAAAGAGAAAACTTTGTTCACAGAATTCATTTATAGCATGACTGACTAAATATTTACTTTTAGTGATAGATTTTTTTAATTGAGATAAACATAGATAGAAAAAGAGAGCAGAGTAAAATTATGAAACAACGAACAAGATGGAATCTTGCAACTGTTATATTTGCTTAAGATTTCATCTTGTTCAATTGCTTCAATTTTACACTTTGTCATTCCAAGTGCTTTATATAGTTTCCTTTATACAGTGATTCAAATTAAACTTGGAAATTATTTACTTTGCTTCCTTTTCTAGCATCGTATTATCATGAAAATAACTGCACCAAACTTATAAAATATAAATTTATAGGGATATATTGTACGATGTAGTAAAATGATTAAAATTTGATATCATTTTCTTATCTTGCCGTTCCAAATGTTGAAATTGAAATGGAGCTCAAATGCCAAACTAAAAAGAAGGAAAAAGTATCTTAGTGATGTTTTTATAAATGTAAGAAACTTCATTTTGGGGGGGGCAGGGTGAAACTATCAATGGGAGAGTTCAATTTTTTAACTATTTTTAAGTAATAATCTCAATATTTTTACTGGTATTTATTAATATTTTTAAATGAACATATCAGAGCCTTTGTGAAATAAGCATGTAGTGTCATATATATTTTCAGTGTTCTTTTTAATAACAGGTAAATAAAAAGTTCTTCCAATGATACTATGCGTATGTCAAATGAATTATATACACTTCATGTAAGAAAATATGTTGCTTACAAAATGCATCCTATATTATGTAAAAGTAAATAATTTACAATATTTAATTAAAACTGATTATAATGTGATGCTTACATTTAATCTAAATAAATAGAATCTTTAGTTTCTACTGATGCAGGAGCATTTTACATTTAATCACAATTTCAGCCTTTCTGTTAAATAAACTATTTAACTGGATTGTTGTCGTAACTTCTTTCAAAGGTATCGATAGTCAAATAACAAAATGAAAGAGATGCTATTGGATCCATCCAAGATAGCGATACAAACCTTATCTGAATCGGATATTTACTGCTTCATCAGCGTAACTGTCACCATCATAATTAGCGTGCTTTCTATTGTAATATGTTGATTTCTAAAAATGTACATCATCAGAATTTGAAATGTATGAAAAATTGATATCTACAGGGTCTTTTGAATGTTTATAAAGGAGACTATATACTAGGTCGTTCGTGAATGTGTGTGTGTAGCAAAAAATATCTCATAAATATCGTTAGGACTGGACAATGTATAGAAACACGCACGGAGAGAAGTTGAAATAAAAAATCAAACGAACATACGAAAAGCACATTTCTACAACACAGTTTCATTTACGCTGAAAACTTATGGTTTAATTTTGAAGGTGAAGAAAATAACGATCAAATTCTGGAAGCAAGGTTTATTCTTCATCAGGGATAATACTCCTGATTCTCTCCCCATGGAGCAGTTTAAGGTTGAATCAATAGAACTGCCCCAATGCCAAACCAACTCTATATTTTGCCTTGGGTTAGCACTTTCTAAATTTCTTGTGATTGCAGAGATTATTATGTTTTGTGGGATTGCTTTTGATTGTTAATTCAAAGTAAATCACATAACTTAGCAAGAATGCATGTATAATTTTAAATGCTTTAAATTAGAGGGATTCGTTAAATTTTGATGGCAAAGATTAGATTTCGACAAATATAAATTTGTTTTGCATTTATATAAATACTGATAATTTATAATAAAATATTTGTACATTCTTGGGGCCCATTAAACAAAAAGGAATTCAGAAAATCTAGGTGCCTAGAAATATTAATATTTCAGTAGAGTAGGTATCTTCAATATAGGTATTTTCACATAAATAGATAAGTAAAAATATTGTTTTGAAAATAAATTTCATGTTGAAAATTAAAGGAGGATTTATTGCGTATTAGATAGTACTAATCATGTATCTAATTCTAGAAACTAAAGTGCATATTTTTCTTGAAATCTAAATTTGGGCTGTACAAGTTCTGTTTGGAGAATGGTTTGGTATCTGTTTTCAATCTGTTGATTATTTTCAGAATGTATGCTTTTATTCATATTGTGATAGTTTCGTAAGCATAGAAAATTCAGTAACATAGTACGGTTAGTAAATGAAGTAACCAGTAGGCCTTGGCAAACTAAGTACCTCCGTTCATCATATATTTATTATGATGAAACCTGAATATAGCTGGTTTATTCTCCAAATACAATTAAAAATTCCCACTATCTTGTTCAAAATAATCTTCAATGGAAGATGCAGGGACTCTTTCAGATTTAGATGTTTTTGGGTACCATGGGTAGTTTTCAGGTACCATAGATGTTTTCAGGTACCATATTCTTAATAAGCATCACGTAAAATTATTCTGGAATACTTTCTTCTCTGATGTAAAATTCAGATGAATTTTGCTTTCAGGATTTTCTGTCGCGAAATGAATGGCTCAACTTAGAGGTAGTGAAATCCAAACAAAGCAATTAGATCAACTCTGTCTAGGGTTTGCAGCAATGAGAATTAATTTTTGTCTAAATTATATTTCTAAATTCTTTTATAAAACAATTTTGTATTTCCAATTGCCTTTTTGTGATTCAGGAAATAAATGCTGATCTGCTTGAAGACTTACATTGATTCAAATCCACTGCATTATTAACTTAATCAATGGCTGGATCCTATTTTGTAAACTGGTAATGCTTGGAAATTGATTCTACATCTGAGTTCTGCAACTAAATCAATTTGTACTGAGCCTGATTTATTTAAAATAAATATTGAAACAGTCTTGAAAAGTTCAAATTAGTTTAATAATTTCTCTTTTTAAATGGAGTTAGACATGTGACTACCTACAGAGGACATACTCCCATTTAATGACGGGAAAGCCTAATAATGTAGATATTAAAGTATTTCAGGAATATTTATGAAATGAAATACCATTGGACGAAATAAGATGGGCTGTGTTTTTCTAAAAACACTGAAAAATAATAAAGACAGTATTTTTTTAAATTTCAGCATGTACTATTTTTATTTGTTTGTCGTGACGAATTAAGTTTTGTTTTGATTTGCTTCAATAAATAATAATATTTTACCTTTTTTATTCTGTTTTCAGTTTTATTATGTAAGTTCCGCTAAAGTTAATGAGCAAACATTTCTCATCAATAGTCTAATCCTAATCCCTGGACAAATCTAGGGATTACTGGATTTGGATAGTGTAATCTTGAGAATCAGGTTAAATATGACGAGGATTGCAAATTACAACTATCTCTCGAAATTGGAGAATGAGAAACAATTGTTGCTTTGGAGAACATAAATTGATCATCTTCAACCTAAGTTACTTTTTACAACTTTTCCAAGGTTGACTGGTGGAATATTCACTGTCTAATATGGTTATGTTCATACAGAGCAACATAATTATATGTAATGGCATGTTATATAGTAACTAGTGGAGCAGTGCATTCTAAAGTCTGAGTTTTGGCTTTTGTCTATGTGCATCAAAATGTAATTGCAATCATATACTTTTATAGGCATTTAAAGAATGACAAGGTGTATTATCCATCAAATCCTGCAGAAAGCCAAGTCAGCTGTAAAAGGTCAAGGATTCCGATAGTGCTTAACATCTTTAATTTACACTTATTGTTAAAATATAGTAAAACTATTATTTTGCTTTAAAACTAAGGACGAGAGGCATGGCTTTATTACATTTATAAAATAAGGTAATTTCAAAATAACTGAACTAATGTTAATATTTAAATTATTGTGTTCTGCGACGTTCTTACTTCATTTGAAGAAAATTTCCTCAGTAAATAATGAAAAATATTTTGTCTTGAATAAGATTATTTTCTTCTCATATAATTGTAATGTGAATGCGAGAAAGTTTAACATCTTAGAGTTGCAGAGCCATTATTATAATTCTTTTTCGTCGACGCCAGCGTTGTTTACAGAGCCAGCAACATGATTCTCGCCTTGAAAGTTTCAAAGAAATAGAAGATTCTGTGTAAGAAACATCAACCTTCACATAAAAAAAAACTCAACTCTCAATTATTTTACAATTACAGTTACAATAGATTAGTTTTATAGATATTTTCATGTTTATTTTTAGAAAAAAGTTGTTCTAACAAAAGCAGTTAAAAACATTCCTAGCTATCGAAGATAATTTGATCTTTGGAACAGAGCATAATATAAAATATCGAAACTCAGAACCCGATGTAGTTATTATTACTGCATTTGCTATGAAAATGTCTTCTTTTGGATTCTTGGGCTTCACCAAGGAAAACAAAGAGGGTGTGTTTTCAGGTTTTTAAGGCTTATCTCCAAGTCCTAAAGAAAAATGGATTAAATGGGCAGATAATTGAATTAATGATTATTCCTTAAATATGGTTTGATGATAATATTTAACTAATCGTCAGTAAAAGTTATACTCAAGCAGTAAATTCTATAATGCTCGCGAAAATGTGCAGATGAATACTTACTTCAAATACACTGTGGAAAGAAACAATAACAAATGTATTTTATGAAGGTTTCAGAGCATCCGATTTACCAGGAGCTCTCTCAACACATTTCTTCCCAATATATGTTATAACCGAAGCCTATTAAGTTTTCCACTATTAGACACAATCAAAGGTTACCCCAATTGGAGAAGTGAGTTTTTAAAAACATGCATGTCAGAATGCTAATAAGTAATGGTCTATGGCTATTCAATTGCGTTAGCTCTTTCCTTCTAATTAGGTTATTTGTAGTATGTTTTATCTTTGTATACCAATGACGTAAGGTGGACACACAATGTCGTGGAGTGGATGAAACTATTATTTGTAAATAAAGTATAAGGTGCGAATGTATTATTATGAAAGCAATCTGAAAAGGTGTCAAACACAGAAATACAGGATCTTTTACCGACGCATCGCATAAGGTAAGCCTCTCAGACGAATGGAAAACTCCATCAGGTTCAGTCACAAATGGTATCCAGATTCTTCCTTGCTGCGACGCAGGAAAATGCGCAGTTACGGAATTCATCACCAGCGTGTTGATTGAACTGTTAATTTTAGCCATGCTTTTCCTCTTGCAACAATTCACTCATCCCCGTCCTGCAACCATTTTAGCAGTGGCGATGTGCCGTGGATAAAAGCCGTGAGATGGTCGCTTCGTTAGGACGCCTATACCATCCAGTCACCCTTACAGGGACAGATCTCGGCTGAGTACAGCAAACTTGTTCAATTCAAAAGTCAATTAACTGGTGGTACGCAGTGGTTTCTGTTCTGAGATGTTGCTCTACATTTTCATGAATGGCCTTCATCTGGTAACAGTTCATTCAATGGCCGGCTCTCAATCCAGTTAAGGAATCATTTCGGACTTCTCTGGAAATACCGGATGAGCGCGTTTCCAGGTTACTAGACGGGTGACTTCCCCGCTGGAAGATTTGCGAAATCATTTTTACCGTTTCAGCGGTATTTTGTCACTTCAAATATAAAGAATAACGCGTATTTACTCCAGATCTGAAATACACGCTATTTTCCACAGTGTGGGCATTCAAAGGCAAGGTCAGCTTAGAATCAGAATTAAGGCTGATTTGCATATGGCTGGGGTTCACAGTTTTCAAAGAAAATTTGAATCCTCGATTCGGCCACATCGTACCCTAATATTTGTTTCACATTCTTCTCTCCAAAGAATCAAGTCTATTCTAAACTTTTGTTTTGACTCACGATTTTGTGTTATTATTATTTTGAAGGTACAGAGGCGTTTTCTTTAAATCCACTATAAACATCAAATATATCATTAATAGCATGAAGACAGGAGAGTTCACGCTACGTATGAAGTAATACTACAAAGTCGGTAATTTTATATACCGGAAAAGGAAGAAAATAGAGCAGTGGTCACTTTGGAGAACTTAACGAATGATGCAATTATTATTCCATGCTATTAAGAATGAATGATTTTGAGCACTGGAATTCCTCCAACAGTCTTAACTAATGTTTTCATATTTTCTATAATGCTATTATTTTGAAAAACAGTTGCACTGCAAATACGTTGGATGACTTGGAAGGAACGACATCGTGTAAGGAAATGGGGACATAGGCATAATTCTAGGATGCTGAAACAGAACGTGGGTAGATATATTTTTAGTATGTACTTTGATGTTTAGAGTAATTATAGGTTTGTTTAACCATTGAAAGTTCTTTATAATGCGGTAAGACCAATTAATCATTATATGATCTATTTCTCTCTATTTTTAAAAGATTCACTTTCGAATATCGAATGATGAACCGTTTTGTTTGTGTACCAGATGTATTTTCTCATTAACAGGTGGGAATTTAGAGTGTGGCTTAGATTTGATGTCATGGTTTTACAAAATAATTTGAAATTTGGACTTTCTTAAATTGATACAGTGGCATGGGTTGCGATTAAATAAGGTAATTATTAATTTCTCTTACTTTCATTGATGATTTTTAACAGTATTCTTTACTATTTGTATACCTTACTTTTTCATTTCTAATCTTTTTAGATTAGACTGTGCATGTTCATTCAGGACTGTAGTCAAATAATTTATAATCAGACAGTTTTCAGCGTAAGGCTCTGCAGGGGACTTACGTACTATAAATGATTTAAAATGAAACGGTGTGGATTAACAAGTTTGTAAAACAACTCAATATGGTTTTTACAGAAGTTGTTTACAATGTTGATTAATATTTTGCAGAACGTTCACTTTCAGTTTGCTGTTTTGAATTTGATTTTGTTATTGTTTTTAGATTAAAGACATGTAAAAAATGCAGATGATTTTTTTATTTTTGATAAATGAACATCAAATGACTTTATAAAGGCAAGTAGTTAATTCAATACGTTATATTTATAAAATGTGCTTGGCTATAACATGTGCGTCTACAAAAAGTGAAGAGATCTGATTAAACTTAAAATATCTTTGTTGCCATTTGACAACACTATATTGTTAATTCAGTACTGTTTTCCTCTGTGTAGAAAGTTATTAACAAGTGGTATTAAAGTTTATTTTTTAAGCCATTAAACTATAAACTACTGTTTTGAAAACGTATCGTAGAGCTTCATTATCTCCCCTCAACACAGAATGGCAACATAGTCACCACAAATTGGTGACTTAACTAAAGAAGGAACGATGTTACACAAATCTTAAAAGAACTAGTGTCTCCATTTGCCATATTTGAATGGGTTAACTCTTTTGATTAGCTTAAGAGAAAGTGGGTTAATTTTATTTTTAAAATGCAATTTTTATCGCAATCCCAGAAAAATTGTCGATTTTTTGACGGAATTTTTGGTATTCAAAGCTGAGTCATATATATTTTATATTTCGTATTTTTGCTTTACTACGCTCCCAGATATTTTCGATATCAGGTAGGCTTTTACAGTCTAAAATATTAATTATTCTTCAGTACATTTGTCCCATGAATTCCAGCATGTAAATTATACCCCATGATATAGACATCTTTTCAAAATAACATTCTGAACAAATCACTAAGATTTTGGAGTGCTTTTGGTTTAACATTTACATTTGTTTTTGGAACATTATTTTACATTATTTTTAACATTTATTTTATAAAATTTTTATAATTACAATATGATTATGCAATAATCAAAATTTAAAACCTTCTTTTACAGTACATTTTTATAAATATTTAAGCATTGCATATAAATATAAACAGTGATTTGGACGCGGCTATATTTAAAAAGGGATATCAGTAAAATTAAACAGATTTCTTATATGTTTAGGAGCAATGAAATTTTTACATTTTTTTTCCCCTACTCGCTTTAGAAAACTTAAACCAGTTTTAAACAAAAAATGAAAAAAAAAACACATTTTGTCATTTTTAGTACTTAAAAAGATCTTCGCGTTTTTAATAAATAAACTTTCGTCCAATTTCATGTGATACCTGAATAATGTTTAGACTTGGGCGATGAGTGTCATTCACTGTTCCAAAACTAATCCGAAAAATGTAAACATACTAAAATCTTTTTTTCCATTATGTATAAAATCTCAGCTCTATTACCTTGAGTGTCAAAGACAATATTTCACATTTATCAAAAATGTCGATTGTGATAATTATACTTTTTGGATTTAGATAGTGGAGATAAGTTATTTCCCCAGATTTTGCATTCAAAACAATCGAATCTTCAGTTACGTTGGTTCTAAGTGTGCCAGTACAGTGATAACGAGAAAAAATAGAATTAAATTACATAACAGTTTTAAATGCGACCGCGGAAAACATTGAAAGCTATAATGTAATATTTTCAGTTACCCCTCGAAGAGTACTTAGACACACAAGTATGATATTAAAATGTACTTATAAAATAATAATTTTTCAAACAGATTAATTCTGTGACCATATCAAGAAAATAATTGATGATTGAATTTCATCTTAAATCTTATGTGATATTCAATTAAAGTCTTAATGAAATAATAAAGATAATATATATCAAATCATTTGTCGGATCAATTTTTTAAAAAAATATTACACAATTGTAAAATTTAAATCTAACCATTAGAAGTCGAATGGTGTTAAACAGCACTGGAAATACAAAGTATAGTTAAACACCGATTATTCTTCATTTACTATGAACGAAATCCTGCCAGGTATTATATTTATTTGTTTAAGGCATGCTTCTTAAAATCTCAATATTTTCAGTCCAATATTCAATCATTATTTGCATCGCGTCTCCCTCCTCTCCATACAATAACAATATTTTTAATTCAATAATAAAGAAAAACTTAGACTCTAAAGCTATTATGCGACTTTAACCTTTTAAGTGAAACAGGCGTAATAAACGTCTCACTCCGCCAAAGTTTTAAATTCCCCGGACGTATATATACGTCTTTCCAAAGTTCGATCTTTTCCATGCCCTGCTATCCATAAAATTGTTTTGAAGGCTTTGAAATGCAATAAAATGACATTGATAGAGTTTAAGAAGGTTTTACATATTTTAGAGGATTTGCTTTGGTTTACCTTTTCTCTCGCTTCTCTCCGATACATTATATAAACGAGCCTACTTGAAAATGGTGGCATTGGGAAGCGAATCGCGTAACTTTTAATCACCACTTAAGGGATTAATTATAAACTGTACGAATTATCAAGATAAGTGTTAATTATTGTTTTTTTAATTTTATATATGACAAGCTCACGTTGGGTCATTGGTAATTATTGAACATGTTTTTAACTTAGTAACGTTACATTAGTTATATATACATTTTGCAGAAGTGATACATTTATGAGTATATTACACAAATGTAAATGTATATTTTATTTTTTACTATGCCAAAGAATGTATTTTTTTTAAATTTCAGTAAATTAATAATTTTTTAGCATAATATTTTGTTTTTGACTCTTCAGTATGCTCTCCCTTCGCAGAGTTATCACGTTCCCCTAAGGAGATGAACCCCACAGTTTGAGAAACGCTGGTTGTATTTTTTAAAATAAGATATCAATACTCCATATAGATTTATTCCTTGTAAAAATAGTTGAATGAAGAATTATGTATAGTATGAAAATAACATTTTAGTAATAATCTAATTTTAAATAAACACATTTTTTTTGAATTTTGTAAATGCTATTCAAAATTCTGTACAATTGATTAATATTTTCAATTACTTACGCTGTGTTTATTCAGAAAAAGGCTCCCATGCCAGGAAAATGCACTACTTGTAGTGATAGAAATTTTTTTTAGTCAAAAAATGTTATACGTTGCTTTTTATGGTTAGATGTAAGTAATACTTTTCTTCAAAGAATATTTTCGGCATTTTAATGCTTGAGATTTATGAAACATTTCAGATTTGATTCCAATTTTACTATTCCTTTAGAAATATTTTTCTCTTTTATGTCCCCTCTTTTGATTTCTAAATCTGAGGATTATCTATTGGAAATAATTTATTTTTTTCTCCTCTACCAGATAGATATTATTGATTTATGGCAGATAACAAATCTTATTCAAAACATCTTTTCACTTAAAAGCATTTAATTAGTACAATAACTAGAACATAAATAGAAAGGACAGTTAAGATATTATTTCAAATCATTAATAACAATTTCAATATGCTCATTTGACAAAATATCTAATTAAAAATCATTTGTTGGATAACGATACAATTTTTTTTTTACTATGAAACATTTAAATGAAGTTGATTACAGCTTTATTCGTGTAAGTTTCCAACTCAGAACTCAGTTTTTTTAGATTATAAATAACTAATATTTATTTCTTGAAAATAAAAAAAAACGATGTTCAATCCATTCACTTACAGCTATTTGCAATTGACTCAACATAATCTAGCATCTTACATATTTCAGAAAATGCTTGGCAAACATTTTATGAAAAAATATGTATTTTATTACGATTCATAGCTTGAATAGCTATTTTTATAAATGTCTAATTTTATATAAAGCAAAACGTGTTGTTTTTTCTCATGACAAATTAAAACATTCCTACACATTTGAATAACTAAGTGGCTGGTAAGATAAAAGAATTGAAAAGTAATTTCTTTATTTCGACATCTTTTAAGGTAGCCAATTTTAAATATATCAGCACAAACTTTATATTTTTTTTTATTATTTTAATAAAATTCAGGTAAACATTTTCAAAAACAAAAACAACATAAAGATGAAATTGTAATAACGTATTAAGAAAATATTATTTGTGTTTTATTTCCTCAGTTTCTTCTCCCATGACAAATTGGATTTCAAGAATTTATACTTTATGTACTAAACATCCAGCAGTATAAAAAGAAAACAAATAATCGAAATTCGCTCAGTTCAAACGCAAAACTTTTATCCTCTGATGCAGAATGAATAACTTAAGAAGTATAAAAGCTATTCTTAAAGGATTTGGTTAATTATAGCTTGTAATTGGAAGGCAAACAGTTGGTGCTTTTTATTATTGTTTTAATGATTGTGTTGATCTTAAATGAATTTCCTCTCAGGTGATAAAAATCACACAGTAAGAAATAAAGCAGATAAGTAAAAAGTAAGTATAAATAATCGTCAACTAGCTTAAAAATCAGACTTGCTTAGTCAAACTGCTTAGAAGTAATAATCTACATTTGAATTGCTTTCAGATCCATTCACTTCTTTAAACAAAAAACAGAGTGAAATAAATATTTGAAATAGAAAAAAAATGATGCACTGAAATTAAAATTATTTAACAAAGTTGTCGTTAGACTGATTCAAAACGAACATCTGTATGTACATAAAACGTTTAAAACTTTTGAATTTATCTTTTATATGTGACAAGAGGAAAAGCTCACACACACACACACACACATTTTTTATATTAGTTCAGTATATTCTTGAGTTGCTGTAACATCTAAGTAGTATGTTTCAAATATTAAATAAAGATGATGTACTAAAATGTTCAATTTTAAACTTTAGAGAATTGTAAAAATAACATTATTATAATTATATATATACATACACATATAGACGTATATACATCAATGTGTGATAGAAATATGCCTAATTTTTACAACATGTCTCTGTTTTTCTATTATATCGAAAGTTTCTAATGTACTTGAAAGTTGGTTCCATAAAGCAGTTTAACTCTAAACCACAGGCCTAATTCAGCTACAACCTTAGAAATCATAATAGGACTCCATTTTAGACTAAATACTCTTTCTGTATCTCCAACTATTATGTTTCTTGGAATCCAATTTCTTTCATTTTTGATATTGTTGGTAATTGGACTTTCTGGCTTATTATTTTATGTTATTTTAGTATACTACACACACACACACACACACACACACACACACGCACACACAAACACACATATATATGTGTATGTGTTACACTTCGTGGCTATTGATGTCAATTTTCTGCTCTATGATTACAAATTCAACTTTTTTGGAATTATTGCCATACATCAGAAGAAATATGATTCATTTGTAGAGACATTACTATGAGAATAGTAAATCCAGTGCTCTATTTATCTACATTAATCAATATATATATATTAATTATATTTCCTTGGATAAATATATGTATTGATGATTTAGTTATATTTATTATGCTTTCAAAACTGCTTAGTAAGCGTGATCAGTCAAAGTTGGTCAGGTTATGAGAGGGGTTTTATATTGCCTGCTAAATAATTCTATTATTTTAAATGCATACTTGGTAGGTGTATCGTATACACAGGGGCAGCAGGGTGATGAACAGGCTAAAAGTTCAAAGCAACACGTTAAACACTGGTTGAAGAACAGGAGTAGAGTTTATCTTAATCCCTTTTATTTTAATTACTACTAGACTAAAATGTATTTTCTTTTTAGAACTGACAAAGATTAATTTTTCCTTCATTTTATTGCCTCAGTCGAAATAGTAAGGTGAGTGGCCTCTCTGAGATTAGCTAAATATGTTCACTCGGAAAACACTTGCTAAATTGCTAAGAAGATCGGGAATTCTTATACATGTTTTTCTTGTTAATTTGATTTTCTCTTACTTTGATACATGATTTTCCATTAAGATGAAGTACTTCAAGCAAGTATTCTTACACAACGAAATAAAAGCTTGACTTTTAGTCTTCAGTTTGCAAAACAGTCAATTATCGCTATGGAACGTCTTTTGTGAACTGCCGTTATTTAGAAATATAACTTTCGGAACAAAAATATATTGACGCATTAGAAGCAGAAACTTATATTTCACTTTCGAATTCATAAATACGTAGAAGAGAGTAAACACGGAAAATATCTGTAATTACTATTTCTGATTTAAGTGATATTTGTTGTAAAAGAAAGAAACCATGCTAAAAATAAATATCCATTCAAATTATATGTGATGTTTTAAGTTATATACACATAGAATCTGAGAATGTTTTTGGTTTATTTTTAGCCAGTGCATGACTTGTAAACCCTGTTCTGAGTTAAGTGTCCTGAGTCATTTAGTACTGGATTAGCCTAGGAGGTAACAAATAATTCTTATTCTTATGAGGTTTACAATTTTAGTTTAGCAAGAATGATGCATCCTCGAGGTATCCGATAAATATGTTTTCCTTCCTTTCGTAACACCCCGTAATGTTTATCTTTTTTCCCCTCTATGTTATTCTTTATGTTCCTTTCCTCCCCTTTTCGTCTTGGATAAAAATATATTTTTTAAAAATAGTTTTTACAGATTCATTTAGGTTATACTATATATCAATGATTTGTTTTCTTCATTGTACTACATATGGCAGTTTTAGTTAAAAGTTTCCCATGAGTCTATTTTATTTTATTTTTGCAATTTAGTTCACAGATTTTTTTAATGTCATTGATATAGTGCCGATCCGTATATTATTGGTGGGCAGTATCCCTTGATAAAACTTGTATCATTTGGTTAACTTTGGGTTTTTTTGACTCAAATTTCACAAGGAATGAATCAGCTTTTGTAAAAATACCCAAAGTATGTGTGAAGGGGGAATGGCATCAATAGCATAACTATCAAAATAGGGGTGTAGCTAAGTGTTCCCTGAGTCAGTCTTCTTAAATTTCATTTTGAAGTGAACACAGATTTACTCGCTTACTTACTTATGGTGCAAACATTATATTACGTCTTTTTTCAGAGCATCGACTTCGGAATGTTTATAGCATTTCATTATTTCATAGGAAAAGAAAGTTCAATGTTATGTCTGACAAATTCCCTGGGAGGGAAATGTAAACAGTTCTTTTTTGTGTGAAAAATAAATAAAAATATAATTTTAAAATTAAATATGCTCCAGAAATTATCAATACTCTTTTCTACATTTCATAGAAGGGGGGGGGGTATAATAAAAATTATTTCTTTCAAAATATGAAAGAACATTCCAATCATTTAAAATGTCTTATCTATTTATATAAATTTCAGTTCTGCACGTAACAATTTCTATTATTTTGCAACTTTTTTTCTCTTGTTGTTTCAGAGTAAAAGTGTTAAAATATAACGGAAGGGAAATATTTGCAATTTAATTCGCTGTCTTTTGCTGTTCTATGGTGTTATGTTTACAAAAACTGATATTCATTGAACAGCTTCCATTGAAGCATGGCATGCGATAGCTTCCTTTCTTGTCGTCAATTAAAGACTTATGCCAAAACGATGCTTTTAAGGGGTCTCAGGGGTGTTAAAAATGTTTCGAGAGCACAAAATATGAACAATTTTCGACTAGAAATAATTCTTTGAGGTTAAAATGAAATAATTTGATTCTTTTACACATTTTTTATAAAGGAATAAAGTTTCAAAAAAGTATAAAATGTCTAAAATATAATCATAATTTTAAAAATAATAAGCACATAAATATAAGAAAATTTTTTGTAAGAAACAAATAGTAAGTTTTACGACGCGCATGATATTTTCTGAAATAATAATTCTAATTACTAGCAATAAGTTGATTTATACAGTCAAATATATACTTATTAGATGGTAGCGATTTTATATAAAAAGAATAAAAAATAATATTTAAAAAAAAAAATTTAAATTTTTTTCAAAAAATTACAAATATGTAATACTATAAATAGCTAGAATTTAAAGATTATGATAGAGTTTATAATTCTGTAAAGTTTTATGCATCAAAGTATGATAGTTTTTGAAACGCAATGCGCGTAAGTGAAAAAAACACAAACTGAGAAAAAAGGCTTTAAAGTTTTAAATTGAATTTGAGAAAATAAATTTTATAACTTACATGCTAAAATGCTCCAGGATCATAGAATATGTCTTCCTGTTGCTCAAACAGCTCAATATCTTTACTCTTTTTAATTTTTTTGGCTCTGCGAGCTTCAAACGATGATGTGAAACTCCTCTTTCTTGACGTAAAGATTCGACGATTGTCACGTTCAGCTAGGGACACACAAAATTTTTTGTTAATTTTTAAGTAAAATTTCTCTAAAATAGTAATGAGTATTTGATTTCCCTCATTAAAAATGCTGGTTGCTAGATTTGCAGCAATCTCTGCAATCTGAAGGCTAGAATCAATCGTCTTCAGACAAAACTTCCAGATTAATGAATTTAAACTTTCATTAGGATTATGTGTATTACCTCCTAAACATTTCTTCAGGAGTGCCAGATGAGAAAAGTCTGCAAATACAGGCTTAATTACATCTCGAACAGCTTTCGCAACTGAGGGTTTGTGTTTATAATTTCGTAAATTATTATTAATTGGAGCATTATACTTACACCATGTATTTGGATTTGTAGGACAAAATCAGTGCATCGGTTCATCATCGGTGCTGCAAGAATGACCCCAACAGACCAAATGGCTTTCCTCATTTCCTTTACACTAGTAGAATGGCATCGAATAGCATTACCAAAGTAATGCACAATCTTATCAATTAAACTATCAGTTAACCTACCTTTACAGCCTATAGTTTTACCATCAGATAATTTCTTCTTACCATATACTAATTTAAGCTTCCTAAGTCTTGTACCCATTCTCTTTTGCACATGGCCTACACATTCTATTTTCTGAATAAGATGGTCATCGCCGTATGGATTGTTTTCAGAAAGGGCATTGAATGTTTTTGTGTCGCCATCTCCTATGTGGTTCGAATATTTCAGGTTGTGAAGCTTTTCTGATCGATTAAAAATTCTCAACATCCCGTCAACCTCCATCTTACCAGCAGAGCCAGAATAATTTTTTCTACGTGAAATCTTATGCGCTCTTTGCCATTTATTGTACTTGATACCAAACTTTACCCCTTTATAACTGTCGCATAATTTGCAAAATGAGGACAACACTTCCCTATCTAAAACCTTACCTGTTTCGGCCCCCATTAGAGTACATACTCCAATCAACGATGAATGTCCTCTCGTCTTCCAGGTCCCATCACCACTTACCGTTAAAATGTTATCAGGTGACGAAGAATTTTCTTCGACAGCTGCCCTGTTCATGCGTTCTTCGGCGACTTCCTTCATAACATGTGAATGTTTATTATTAATAACATCATATGATTTTTGTTCAACAGGATTAGGAAGACTCATTACAGAACAAAAGGTTTTTAATGACTCTAAACCTTGACCTATGCATCTCATTGCTAAAATAGATCTTCTGTTAATTTCTGGAAAATTATTTTCATTCCCAATGTTTTCAACAGCTTAAAAAAGTACAAATACTCCCACAGTTTTTACAATGTATTTCAAAATTCGAACATAAACCACGAGTGGATTTTTCATTAATTGTTAATGGTTTATGACATTTTAAACAGCATGATACTGACAAAATAGAGCTAAAGGTTGAAATAAAATCAAAAATACGATATCCTTTGAAGTTTTCACTTACCTTCACAAGATTTGACTTTAATGAAGTCTGAATTCCTGAAAGTTTTTTACTTGAAACATTTTTCATTTCGGCACACTTACTAGTATTTTTCATTTCTGCACACTTCTCGTATTTTTCATATCTGTAACATGTGAGTCACTTACCTTTAAATATTTATTTCCTCAAAATATTTTCTTGGGGCGATTGCCGATGAACTTTTCAGTATAAAACAACAAATATCTTCGATTTAGATAAGTGTTGTAAAAAAACGTGTGCTAAAGTAAACACAACATAATCAAAACACAGCAGAATGAATGTGTTGAGTTGCAGGCTTCCTTCTGATCAACTCAAGTGCTTAAAATATTTCATGAGGCTTTTTAAAAACAGAAAAATGAAAGGTATGCATAAATCAAAAATAAATGGGCGTGGCATTTGTCCATTTGAAAGTTGTTATGACTAAGTTGCTGTTTGCAATATTTTGAATAACTTTCAAAGTTTTTAGAGTATTGTCACGTGGTTAGTATCAAAATGTTCAGAAAAAAATGAAGAACAAGATATATTTTTTTTCAAAAATTCGAAAAAAAGGGTTAACACCCCTGAGACCCCTTAAACGAATACATAATTTGCGGCACAGTTCCTTTACTCTTAATCCTCTTCTAACTTCGCATTAAAAATTATATATGTTAGTATATCACGGAGAGAACTGACATTTTCAAATAAACTTACGTAACTGGTTCTCTGTTTAAACTGTATCACGTGTAATCGATAATTTGCTTCTACCTTTTTTTACCATTAGGGTTTTTATGTCATCGAAGATGACATAAAAATTGCATTTTCCTCTTTAATAGATGCTCCATTATTTTACGTAACATACATAACCAAGTAACAAGCAAAAAAAAAAATTGAAATTCTGACACTTGATAGAAAAAAAAATCAGAAAATCCTAAAGAAACCTTGTTTTAAAGAAAAAATATTTTTTTTAAAAAAAATACTAACTCCATCGGAATCAATTGAAGTCTTAAACCAGGCGATTTATATAAAATGTAAAATATGTTTAATAATAAAGAATACCGGAGAAAATAAAAAATAAAAAACTAATATATTTTTCTTACATTTTAATTCACTAGTTACTTCATTTTGTTATTGAAGGAATGACAACCGAAGTAATAGGTTCCTAAGAGATTTTCGCTATCAAGTATGTGCTAATGTTGGAAGTTTATGCTTAGGATTATCAGAATTTGGTGGAGAATGTTGGCAATGGCTTATAAAATTAGAAACGACCATAATTTTAAAGATTAGCAATTACTTACAAATAAATTATGTTTGATATAATATTAGAAAATAATAACATAAAAAAATAATACTCTGCAGTTTTCTCACTTATTTTATTTAGTACTAATGTAAACTCTATAATTAATAGAATTTTCAAAACTTCAAACGAGCATAGACTTTTCTTTTTTTACTTGTATTATAATCATTTTTTAAAGAATGATCCTGACATTTGTATGGGTATATTTAAACAGAAACAAAGGATTTCATAAAAAAAAATTAACCATAAAATGGTTTATGACAATTCTGAATATCCTTTTTCATTCTGAGTTTTACATTAAATTCTCTAGTATATATGCAAATAGCTGAATCACCATTTCTTATATGAAATGGAAGTCTGAAAGACAGCATTTTCAAACAGAAAAGCGAACGTGTTAAGTGAAATGTATGCAAAAGAGGGCAGCAGTAAATTCAATTCTGATACCAGACATACTTCCCCTTTAAGCAGGTGAGAAGGGAATTTTGCATTATCTTCTGGTTTAAAAGAAGTTTTACGTACTTCAGCCAATGCTAAACCAGTGAAGCGTTATGACATTTCCATCACATTTGCCCCCTCTGGGAATAAGAGGATTTTATTTTCTAAGAAAATATATTAGAGGGCTTTTGTATACGCATCAGGGAAAATCTTTTCAAAGCACAATTGCTATATTTAATTTAAAATTTACTTCATTGACTTGTATAGTGTTTGATAAGATAAAGAAATCTAACTTTTGAAAATAAATTATAGTACAATTTACGTTCGAAAGATCTAACGAAAAATTTCATTACAAAAATCTAGAATTTTTGGATTATTCTATGAGCCTCCTTTGTTATTTTTTTTCGGAATTAAATCAAATTTTTCGTAAAAGTTGAGGAAAATTTATAATTTGTATATTTTAAGCAGAAAACAGCAAAATATTGCTGTTATGGGACAAAAATGAAGATAAAGTTCAATTTTTTTTTTCAATTCAAAATGATTTTTTTCTTAGAGTTTTTGATAATGTTATAAAGTAAAAACTTAAAAAGCTGTAGAAATATTATGCACAGATTATTTAAAAAAACATGTCTCTAAAGGTTTCAAAATTTTCTTTCCTTATTTGTGAAGCAAAGTATATGGAAAAGTTCTTATTCAGAGATTTTTGAGCAGGGAAATCCTGATAAATCTTCGATGATGAATATCTGAGATAAACTGAATATCATAATACACTTTACAGGAAAATAGCCTATGGCTCTATATAATATTTTTTTTACAAAGTATCTAATTGTCATATGAAATGAATGGATTAACTAATTCAACTGTGTTGAAATAATAACTAATTCAAATGTGTTGAAATCATAACTAACTCAAATGTGTTATTTTCAAATGTGTTGAAAATTTCTTGTTAATGGCTTATTAAATGATTCTTGGGCTTAATAGCACAAAAGAGCAAAAAAAATTATTATAAAACTTAGAATTAAGGCACCATTTTAAATTCAACAAAAACAAACTTAATATTACATTTTATTTAAAAACATATTACATCTGTTACAACTTTCAAAACATTTTGGAATATATCTATCTAGAATATGACTACTGAGTTTTGTTATTTACTTTAAATTGATATATATCGTTGAAAGTAAATTTTTAAAAAACATTTTTTTATTATTATTTTGCCTTAAACTTTAGTACTTAAGAATTTCAAACAATGCAGTCAAATCTGCAATTTCCTCATTAATATCTGAGGCTTTCGCAAATTTCTGCAAATAAAAACTCTTTAGGAATATTAAACGGATTACTAATGATCACTTAAAATATCAGATTGTTGATTACTTTTGGGGTGAATTATTTAGTGCATTATCCTTGTTTTCAATTTTCTTGAACGTATTCCTTATGATTAAAACTGAAGGATTCTGTAAACAATTCAGAAATTTTGAGGCAGTGAATCTCTTATTTAAAATAAAAATCGAGACACAATGTCGAAGTATTTGCTATTAAATGAAAGCTATCAAATGTATGTTAGATGAAGCAACATACGATTACGCCTATGCAAAATAATCCAAATTAATGTGTGGAATAACATATTTTTCTCAAATATAAGCCACTTAATCTTAATAATACATAATTTCCATTGTTTAGTTTTTTCTTTAAAAATAATTGTAGCATTATTTTTAGAATTGCTTCTAGAATATATTCAGTTGTTTTAAGCTGATTCTTCAATGGCCTGCAATGAGTTATAATTCTGATTATTTAATAAATAATTTCAAAAAAATATTTCTTATAATAAAATACATAGCACATCACGTATTTATTTTTCTTTGAAAAACTAGATACCAAAATGTCAGAATAATACTAGCCCTATTACCAATTACATACTCTTTACATTCAAAAAATTAATTTTTCCGCTATATTTGACTATTCAAATGCCATGCAGAAGACAGTCATCTCCAACGAAAAATATTAATTTTTATTTGGAATAATAAAGTTAAAAAATAAAAAGAAAATTTATCTGTTTTTAAATTTAAACAAAGAAAACTTTGATCGATTTTATCGGAAGAGTTTTTCAGAAAGATAATCCAAGATATCTGGATAACGTAAGGTAAATCTGGAAGTATATTTTACTTAGACTCAGTGATTTACTATACTAATTTGTATTTCAAAAAATGTCTGAATTTATCTTGTATTTACATATTACTATATTTCAAATTTGATTATGATTCAAAATAATATTTCATAATAAAATAATAAGAGATAACGCTTCCTTGAGTCTTTGACTTTATTTGAATGCAAATTTATATCTCAAACGTATCTAAAACTTCAGGATGTGAAACATATTCAAAGAATGTTAATTTAAGAATACGTCTATTCCTTTTTTTTCTTTCCTGATTTGAAATGTAAAAGAATTCCAATAAGTATCATACAAAGTAAAGCGACAAGCAAAAGAATGCAGGTACATAAAAAGTGCGTTCTTTTTGGTTTTATTCATATATGCTATACTGGCGTGAGATGTTTCTAACTATATTCGCGAATGATGTTTCTATTCATTTTCAAAAATAAATTATTATTTTAAATGACTTAGCGTAAATATCTACTGTTTATTCGAAATATATTTTTATTTTATTTTACTGTCAAAAATGCTGCACATTTCAAAGCTTTTCCAAAAACACAGCAGATAATTCTACAAGAAAGATCCATCACATACCACGAGGAAATAACGCTTATAAAAATTGAATTTCAGAAAAATGTGATTTTAAATTGTTTCGTTTTCATTATAATATGAACCATTTTCCCAGCATACAAACTAAACCAAAAGGATCAAACTAGATGAAGAAACCAGTAAAAACGAAGCCCCCAAGAAACTATTTATATAAAAAAATGAGTGTTGGAGTTAAGGTTCTATGGAATACTCTACTAAAATATATTGTAATCCACAAAATATTTCCTTCCTGAAACTCCTCTTGTAATTACGTGTAATCTGAAAATCAAACAATACGCCTTATTTAAAAACTAAAAACGCTATTCAACTAGACATTAATTTAATTGCTTTGAAATAAGTATTTCTAAATAAAAACATTTTAAAACTCCATTTTGCAATTTCTTTGAGAAGTCTAGAAAACGTTCATGAAATTCCTGTTTCTAAGAATTCCGTAATGTTGTTAGAAAATTGTTATTTTACTGACCTGCAAATATAAGTGTAAATAAGAAGATTAGAAGATTTAATTTCTGATTTCTGTAGAAGTTGTATTTATTATATTTGAATACACACACACACATATATATATATACATAAAACTTAGAATAGTAAGAAGTCTTAGCCACACAATAGTACACTAAAAAAGTATTGGCCGTAGGAACCAAGATAGCAGGTTTAAACATTTTCCTTGGTCAGCCAACCTTCACCTGTACTTTGATATACACTGGGCGATATGGAAAGGAAGAAATATTACAAATAATTAAATTATTGCAAAATAAAATACAGTTATACCAATTAATAAAACATAAATATAAAACTTACTAGACTACTTACTAGTATGCAGTAAAAACTTTTGTAATAAAAGCTGGAAAATGATAAATTTTACCAACATCTAGGTAACGTTTCCCGTCAAAAAAAGTAACAGCAGCACCGCATAAAAGTAAAATCAGTAAGTCAAGATAAAATAAAAGTCAAGAAGTATATATTTTAAAAACCCAAAACATTATTGCAAAATTTATTGAAATTAAAATGATATCTAAGCATACACAGTAACACTGATATAAAATAAAGTATTTAATTTTATTAAACATGTAGCGCCAACTTGTGAGTAACCATTTTATTTTTTTATTAAAAATGTATAATATCTTTATTTTTTAATTATAACTTTTTTTTTCTTGTTGATGAACTTTTGTAGAACATTATGCAGCATTTTTTGCAGTAGTGATATATGTTTTAAAACCATTTGTTTTACATTGCGAAATTTAACAGGATTTTTAAGAAATTCAGGTGTTAAAAATATGTATGGAAATTAAATCTTTTGAATGCAAATACCTATTTTTACATATACATCAATAATACGATTACTTATTTCTCTATGTATCAAGTCCAATTTTTTAAAATATCCATTGGACAAAATTGATCATTTATCATACTATAATGAAAACATTTATAAATTGTATCATAATTACGAGAAATTTTGACAATGTAAACAATAATAAAATTATTTTGTTAATCATAAGTTTATAAGTTTACTTCTGTATAAGTAAATTCAAAGTTAGAATGGTAATTAAATTTCAACATGTCCTTTAATATATATTTAAATTTATCAAATGCCCTCTTTATGCAAACCATATTTAACTGCAGATTTTGTTACAAAGTTAGTTATGTCTTTATTAATTTTTAACAGTAGTGTTGTTATAAAAAATAGTTAACATAAAGCTTTGTCATTTACCCATATATTTAAAAATCTTGTTCTTGATTAAAATTAAGTGACCTGTAAATATATGCTGATTTTAATCATGCTGCACATTTGATATTGTGGTTTGTGACAGTGACTGCTGTTGTGCCGTTGCACCTGGCTTTGATATCCGGAGAAGGCATGGGTGTTTATAATCGTATAGTGACTTTGTTTCGTGGCCCCCGATCCGTTCGTGAGGTTGATGGAAAGAGGAAGGGAGGTGAGTTATCCTGGTCACAACCACAGGATGTTCTCCCATAAAATTGGTGGTTGAATTGAAACAAATCGTACCATCACCTGTATGGTGCTCAAAGCTCCGACTAACAACTTGCGCAAATCTGTAGCACTTTTAGCTTAGATGAACTTCATGAGCTGCGATCTGATACCGTCCTACAAATGACATAAAATAGAACAACATTATATATATACATATAAGTGTACAATTTCAATCAAGTTATTTGCTAATTACTTAAATATATTATCAGATAATCCAAACAGATATGATGTATTCGTAAAAAGGCCTTTTTGAGAGATAAATTTTGGTGTTTGGGAATTGCAACTGTCTCATAATTTGAAATATAACTATAATTACATTTAAATATGAGACTTAAAATTATTATCACATAAAAAAAATGCTTGGTTTTAGATCGATTCTCAATAAATCATTCCATAAAAATTATTGGAAACACTTGAAATCAGGATCATTACTACTATATTCCGTTTGGTACGGTTCAAGCGTGATCATCATGATCAGCAATCATTCACCATAGAATAGGCTCTTTACGTCTATTCAAAAATTTCCGTGAGACATCTGATTTGCAAAAGTTGCTTACACATATCGGCAAACAAGATTCGCTGTTCATCAAAGTAATGCTATTCCGTTTGACCTCCACACCTCACTTTGTTATATTATTTCATATAATTTAAGCATGCAGAATAGTATAAGATAATACAAATCATAAATATTAAAGGGATTAATTAAATTCGGTGAGCTCCTATGAAAATAATGAAGTTATTATTACTTTAGTCTATCAAATAAAACATTCTCAGAAAATTTTGTAAAATCTATTTTATTATTATTATTTAAGGTTTCTATTATATGTTAAGAATTTATTTAGGTTTCAGATGCTTATACTTTACAATAATGGATTTATTCCCAATTGTGTCTCGCCAAATTCAAGTAAACATGATTTGTTTATATCAGAGCACATTATAAGATGTTTTGAGTCTATATGCTAATCTAAATTTCTCATTAAGAAATGTATACAACAAAGTTTCATTATCAAAATGTTACAACCAAGAAATTAGTGGTATGTGGGCTCTACGTGTGCTATTCCAACTGAGAATAGCGTGATCAGTTGTCTTTCCTGGGGAAGACATTTTTAAGTAAATATATTATCCTCAGTATTACTCTAATGATTTTGAACATATTAAGATCCCGTAGGGAATCTGTGGGAAGTCGTGTTATACAAAATACATTAAGAGTTGTCATTTATTTCAGAAGATTTCGTAAATTATCTGAATGTTTGTGGTAGTGACAAGTTCTCGTTTAATGCTGCTGCAACATATAACAGCAAGTGCATCATAGTTTTAGTTACATGGAAAATGTATTTGACAGTAAAGTGTAATAAATGTAACAACTTCCTATTGAATATTTAATAATGTTTTTTAAGTAATAAAGTGTATATTTAATAAAGTCATTCTATTATTAACAAAACTGAAAATTTTATCAAATGTTCAGTTTTTTTCAAGGTATTTTCACTCAAATTAGCAACTATTTCAGTTTTCTAGAGTCAATAATCAGGATTAAATATTTAAAACATGAATCAGCGATGATAGTTTTTAATAAAATACTACAAAATTTAAATACACTGAACTCTAAAACTAATAAAAAGTTTTTGTAAGTTAAATGCGAAAGATATTATTTTCAATATTCTACAATTATTCAAGAAAATAATTATTTTCATAGCTAAATAAACCATGTTTGATGGGTTTATTTATTTTTTAAATATAGAAATATTATTGATTAAATAAGAAAATAATTTACCTTCCTTTAAATTTTAACCTAAGACTTAAAAATAATCTTTTTTTTATAAATCTATAATTAAATATTGAAATTGATAATTCTTGCTTCGACTAGTGTTGAAAAAACGTCTAAGAGGGAGGAGGATAAAAATACGCGATTAAGGCTTTTTGTGTAATATATTTTTAAGCATCAGTTATGCATTTCTTAACATTTTAGAAATATTAATATATAAGTAATACATTCACAAACTAATATATTCTGATATCAATGTGTTCTCTAAATAAAATAAACCGATATCTTATGAACATTTTTATCGTGCACGAAAAAATTTGAAAGAATAAAAGTGCATAAATTAATTTTGATAAAAGTTTACTTTCTTTTAGTTCTATCTGCCTTGAAACTTTTACATTTATCAAGGAAAGTATTTTAGTGAAATGATCTAAAAACTCGTAAGAGTACATAAAACAGTTAAAAACATAGCTTTTATTACTTTAGATTTTTAAAAAATATATATATTTATCCTAGTACACAGATTTGAAACATTAATCTGATTAGTATTCATGAATTTTACCGTTACTTTTATCTTACCAGTTAAAAATGCAATTTTCTAATTTACATTTTGTAATTTGGAAGAAAAACAAAAATTACATATTTTTTTTAAAGTTTTAGAGTGTTTTGCGCCTTTTGTTTTTTTTTCATTACAATGAATAATTTAGGAAGGAATTACTTATAAAAATAGTTTAAATTATAATAAATTTCAAAGAGTAAATGTGGGAAACTCTCCAAATAAAAATTTCCAAAAATATACTGCTCTCGAATAGAAAAGAATATTAGAATGTTTTTTTCCATCTAAGTTATAATTAAAACAAAACATTGATTAACTTTCGTAAAATCTTTAAATCTTCTTTTTCGAAGCAACACTGCAATAAACTATTTTTACTTGTTATAAATATACAAAACAAAAGTTATAAAAATCCTAAAGCACAATTCAAAGTAAAATTATGAAAAAGAAAATTGTATGTGATAAAGATTTTTTGCAATCGTGTATTTTTTGGATGGTTTAATATGAGTTTGATGAAGAAAATAAAATATGGTTTCCCTTGTCAAACTTCTTTATTTATAATTTTGGCGTACTCAAAAAGTTCGCTCGTAGTATTTTTAACCGTGAATGGAAACAAAACGTGTGAGAGCATTTAATAATAAACAATTGAAAGTGAATTTTATAAATCTTGACACTAAAATTAGTTATATTTATTTTAAAAAAAGTTTATTTACACATATTTTTAAATGTAAGGAAATAATAATATGTTTTAATCCAAAACTCTAGTGATGATATCTTCTTATGTAATAAAACTATGATTTGAGATGATATACATAATCGTAAAATAAATAAATAAATAAGAAATTTAAAAAATATAAACTAATAATAAAAACTATTTCAGCCTGTGGATTCGGACTAAAAGGAGAATGATGCATATCTTAACAAAAATTTAATAATTTTTAATAATTTTGGAGAATAAATTAAAGTTTGTAAATAAAATTTTTTAAATTCTCGACGTTTTTAACTGAAAAAAGGAGCAATACTGCTTAAAACATTGTATTTTTTAAGAGATAATTCCTGAAATAAATGCTCTTAATTACTATGCACGTGAGATAAAAAAAATGGAAGTCTTTCGGAAAAAAATTCATTTTTTTAAAAATTAAAATGTGAAACATTTCGCTTTACTTAATTTCTTTCATAGTTTTATTCTACTTTCTACCTATTAGTTATAAATAACTAAACATTTTTTTTACATAAATATGTTCTTAAAATCTAGAAATGCGTTATTATATATTTTTCAGTTTATCGTATCGTGATATCAAGGAAAAAGCTGAAAAAAATTTATTCTTAATCAAAATAAATAAATTTTCTTAAGTGGGAGTTACAAATTTCCTGTCCCTTTATCGTATATTTAAGTACGTTAAATAAACAAAGGGTGGTAAAATTTTCGTAATAAGTTAAATACAATTGTCAAACTAATTTGTAAGAATTTTCAAATGTGTTAAAAGTTTTTCAACAAAGTTCTGATAAATTGATAGATTCTAGTAATTTATTTCAAACCTTTTTTCTAGTATCTGTGTCATATTGTGGTCGTATCTTTCAAAAATATACTGAATTAATTTTTCTCTAAAAAAATCTCACGATTTCGAATCCTAAATCCAAAAAAACTGTAGTTGAAATATTTCAAATCTGTGAAGTGCGTTTGCTTTTTTCACATTAATAATCAAAAACAAAAAATCTATAGAAGTAAATACGGGAATTGTGTGTAGGATCTGGAAACTCATCCGTAATAGGATAAGTATCATATCAAGAAACTGATTTGAAACTTAAATGCTGCTGAAGATGTGTAACATACTAAAACGTCTAAGCATTTTAGGAAATTAAATTGGCTCCTAGTCACCATCGTGAAAAAATTGAGATATCTAGATGCGTTTATAATATTACGCTTGATGTATTTTCATTGTATATTTCCTGAATTCGACTAATGTAAGGTTTATTCTATATAGTATAAGTGAAACGACGTATTGACTGTGAAACAGTGCACACGTTAGACAAATTTTTGTACCTGTATGTTCATTTCAATAAATTTACCCTTGAATATAGCTCTGCAGTAACTACTATCTGCACGTTGGTGTTAAAATACATGATATTTGCTGCTGGAACCTTACACTGAATTTGTAGTCTTAATTTAGTCGCAACCTACTTCAGAAACTTTAAAATTAACGTTTTACTTTAAAAGATAGCAAAGCAAAGTAGTAAACTCACTTATTAATAAATTATGGTACACAATTCTCATTTTGTTATCATTATTTTTTGAGCATGTTTTTATAAATTTTCATCATCAAAAGTGGAATTAGTTTTGTTGTACTTTTTAATATATGACTTCATTTTTTCCTGCTTCAAGATTGAAAGTATACTCTTTAAACTCTTAAGCCCTTTTCTAATTTTGATAAGGATACACAATCCAATATTCATTATTTGTTTAAACATATTGGCGAACAAAATTATGAATTCTGTCAATAAAGCACTTAACGTAGAAATATTTGCATTCTCACAGCATCCAGACATATATTACAAAAGTACCATTACTTAATTTATTATTATTTTACTTTGAGGTTAGTCTTAGATAAATTACTGAAGTCGTGTCTATTAGATATATCATATTCTAGATCAAAATATTTCAGGGATATTTCAACATCATTTTAAAAAGCAAATTTTCCATCTCTGTCGAGAAAAAAAAAACCTAAATTATTTATATTGATTCTTGTACTACAAAAGATGTCCCTTGGTTGTTTTTTCAGCCTCGATTTTAGCGATCTGGCTACATATATGGAAAGGCCTAAGACTTTGATTTTGAGTTTTTTTTAATAACACGTTGTAATTATTTGTTAAGGGAACGTGGTTCGATTCACAAAAATATTTTTAATTTAAGAATTTTCAAAAATTTTTGGTTGCCTCCTATGTGTGTATACTATGTAAAACAGATATTGCGCTCAAAATTTCATAAAAAAGCTAAGTATTTAGTTTTAAAAAAAACTTAAAATTTCTGAAATTATTTTAAAATACTACTCATCCCCCCTACAAAATTTACATACACTAATGAAATTTGATTTACAAGTAGGTCAAACTATGCATAAGAAAAATTGCAATGGGTTTTGCGATAACTGGATTGATATTTGTACAATACTTTTTTTTATAAATGCTTATTGAAAATTCCTTATAAAATGTACATATTCTGAGTTCAATTTTTTTAAAAAAAATAAGTGTTGTTTTGATTCAAAAATGCATACCAACTTTTACACATGTACTATTGGCAATAGATAAAAAAAATTCAAAGTATTTTGTATAATTGAAAAAAATCCCTAGCATTTTAAACAAAGACAAACAAATTATTTTATCTTTCCGAGACAAGTAAGTTTAAAGTCCTGATTTGTCAAAGTGATGTCAATAAAAAGAAACGTAACAGCTATCATAATTCTGTGTTTTTTAAGTTTAGAGCTTTCAAGATTTGTCAGGTTACAGAAAAATAGAAAATACTTTATTTTTGAGTTAAATCATAAAATTTAATGTGATGAACTTTGATATAACGGAGATTTTGTGCATCAAATATAGATTGCCAGGTTTCCTGTTAAACAGCAATGACGCAGTGAAACAAAAAATATAAGTTTCAGAAAGAAAGAAAAAAAAAACGAGGATAAATTTTGTTTGCTCCTTTTCCGGTTTTAAGTATTTATGAAACATGAATTTATTCATCAAACTTAACCTTATGAATCATAATTCCTCAAATCCTTCAACATCTGAATGCAGAATTTGTCTAATTAGCATTTTTGATCAACCATGTAAGCTCTTTTCGACTAATCTGATTATAGTCTTCAAAAAAAAATTATCCACTAAGCGTGTATTTTTTCAAAGCTTAACTTCTGTAAGAGGAGTCAGAAGTTCTGTAATCCTAAAATTAATTATTGTTAAATGAAGATCAATTAAATTGATTCCTTATAATCCATTAGTGGACATTTTCATTGCTGGTTCCTTTAATTTCTTAAATCCCATAGCATTTACGACAGTAATATCTCTATACATTAAAAATATCTCATGCATTTTTCCAAAAAATTCCTTATTGCTTGCTACATATTAATTTATTTGCAATTAAAATTTATTCACATAGTTTCTATTTATGATTTACATATTTATACTTTAAATTCATTGTTTTCTAAATATCAATACATAAATAAAATAAAAATAAATAAAACTAGTTCTATTTGCAAGGTATTTATATTCAGAATATTTAATATCAAGTGACTCTGATACAAATTGAGGGATTATTACATTCCTAAGAAAATTTTAGTTTTCTTACTTTTTAATCAGCACATTATTTTGTTAGGATATTTATCGATAACAATAATTTTTTCTACATAGGGCAGTGGAAAAAATAATACGCATGCATTTAAATTAGTTTATATATATATACATATATAAACACAAATAAAAAAGTTGGAAATTATTTTACGAGAAAATAATTAATATTTTTATGATTCATTTCAAATAAATCTTTAAATGATTTTAAAATTTTATTTTTTCACCCTACAAAATGTAATTTAAGTAATAATTTGTCAAAAATCTACAATTTACATGACAGTGTTTTTTTTTTCCTACGTAAGAACAGTGTTTGGGTATACAATTGAGCAAAAAAATTAAATAATTGATAATAGATATTAAACACAGATTATAACGAAGATTATATTAGATAATAAGCAAAATGTGTTTCAGTAGTTCTTTTTGCATTTTTTTCTTTCAACTAAACATATATGGATAAAAAAATAATTGAAATCCGAACAATTGTATGGGATAGTTAGATTATAAAACGATATACTTTTCTAAAATACTTTCAACATGTTTTTTTATTGTAATTATAAGTTAATTTAGATTAGATTTGCAAGAATAATTTTTAAAAACACAAACCACACGCACACGTACACGTACACGCAGCACACACACACTTGATCCAAATTTTTAATTCAAAATAAAATAACGTAGGTTCTCATTTAAATAAATAAAACAACTTCTTTATTATAAAATTGATATTATTAGTTGTGTAACATACGATACAAACATTATAAAACACCTTTCTTTTTAAAAATGTTTAATTAAATGGATTTCAACCCAAAAGTTTACATATATATTAGACATTAGGGCCTCAAACTAAAACATGAAATTAAATGAATGCGTGTTAGTTGTTAGATATTAAAATTAAAGTTGGTTAAAGTAACATGGATGTAAACTCAAATTATGGTTCATAAGATTAATAATGAAAAATTTAGAGGAAGTGAGCGAAAAATTATGATAAACTTTAACATAAATGTTTCCGAAAAAAAGCATAAAATGATTTATTGAATCAAAATGTATTTTAATTCAGAGAAATTAATCAGAATTTCAAAAGCATATGCTCTTGAAAAATAACTAAATCTTTCAAACATAGAAATAATCTTCCTAATTACAAGAAAGAAAAAAAATAGAAACTATATTCACGTCAACACTTTATCTCATCGACCATTACAGACGAAATCGTTTTCATCAGATTATCCACACTAATGAGGTGCCGAAGGAGCCATTATTAAATAAAAAAGACAAGAGAAATTATCGTAGGAATAGTAACAGCTGCATTAAACTTGAAATAAACGTGGAACCTGGTTCTAGCTTTTTAATGCGTAAAAGAAACTCTGTAATCTAAGCATGATATTCAGAGAAGCTATTAGTTCGAGGAGTTTTGTGATAATGATCATGCATCAGCTGAGCAATCTTAGTTGGAATCTCTTTTTTTGTTAACTTAGAACATTTTTCTGGGGAATTAATAAAAATGTCTGAATAGCATGGGATCCTGATAAATAAATAATTCCATATAAAGAAAAACTATAACAAAAGAAGAAATACGAGGAAGTTCATTTGCAAATGTACAATAAATGGGTAATGGATGAAAGTTCCTTTTTCAACTTCATTCTTCTATCAGGACATTCATGAACTTGACAAAACAGATCGCGAGACTAAATTACAATAGTTATGTAAAAGCAATATAAAAAAAACATTATCCAACACATATGATTTTCTTTATAAACAAATGATGTGTGTAATAAATAAACTAGTACTAGTATTTACAATGCTATTTAAAAATAAGGTTAACACTGTCTGATAACTAACTTATAATTGTTTATTTAAGTTAAATTCTACTTACAGCGTAACATGTTTTCAAATTAGTTATAATATAAGGAAGGACAAGCATTGATATTATTGTGAAACAAATTATGTTAATTCGGGAGAATGTAATATGTACTAAAAAGTAGGTGAAGACATAAGTGTGTTGATGAAAATTTAACGTAATAGTTTTAAATAAAGGTTTGCTGTGTCTCTCTTCCTTCAACAAGAAATTTAAAATTTGCACTAAGTAGAAATTTAGGTATAAAGGACTTAATAACAATACTTTAGACTTAATGCTAATAGCCAAGATAGACTTGAAAGGGAATGTGTGAGATCATATTATAATCTTTTTACTTTTGAAACATGATTCCCGACCGCTAAAATAATTTAAAATTGATAGTTAGCACGATCATTTTCTCAGAAATATCTAAAAACTAAATTTTTCTATTTTCTAAAAGTTTCCTTTAAGTGAAAAATAAGAGTGGATTTTAAAGTACATATCCTCAGTTATATAATTTTCATTTATCTTTTTCATACTTTTTCATGTCAAAATTTCTTATTCTAAATTCTGTTGTCACCAATGAGTATAACGTTTTCATCAATACACCAACTTGACAATTCCATAAAATTCATTGACAGACCTTAATTTGAACGAAGTTTCTCTTTGATACGATATAATCTTAATGGAAATTTGGCATTTTAACCTATATTAATACAAAACTGGACGTGAAAGGAAATACACTATAATTTTAAAGAAAATTCATTGATAAAATAAAAATCTAAAAATATATGACCGGAATACTTTTACACATTTAACATTAACAGAAAAATTTTCAAGTCTCTCGTAAGTTTAACCATTAGTTTTAAAATTACAATTATAAAAATCAATTTTCTAAATGTTATATCAGTATTTATTTAAATGCATGTTAATTGTAGTGGTTATATAATCATTAAAAATATTAAGCAACACATATTATCTCTTTCGAACACTGAAATATATCCTATTTTCTTAATAAGGGTTTTTTTCTCTGAAGAATATAATAGATACACCAATCTCGGGGTGATAAATAAGTCATGGTAGTTGTGAATGGATACTTCCTCAGTTAATAAGAAACCCTTAAAAATTGCAAAAAGGATACTAATATAAAGTAAAGAAGAAAACTTCATCGTAGTAGACAATATTTTAGCCATAACTCAAATAAAGAGGAAAATAGTCAAATCGTATATAAGAGTTTTATATACATTTTATTTTTTATTTTAATGCTTAAACTTTGGGGAATAATAATACAAATAAAATGAAATTTTTGACAGAAAACTTTAAACGAATTTTAAAAAAAATTATTATTAATGTTCTTTAGCTCATTTGATAAAAATAATTAAAAATTATATAAAATTAAACAGCATTATTTTTAAAAAATATCATAAAGATACTATAAAATATCATGTGTTCCCTAAGATACTATAATATCTTTAGGGACATTTTAATAATCATAAAATTTCTTTTGTACAATTCCTGATTTTGTAGGTAAAAAAATTTTCTACCATTTCTGAAAGTTTTATTTTTCAACATTAGTTTAAAGATAAAATATTACATGTCATAAAAATAACAATTGAAATGGAAAAATTAATATACACTCAGTATTAAAACTCTTTTTTTTAATTATACGTGAATATACATATATAACTCAGCATTGACGCAATTGTTTTCTTTTCTATATTACTTCAATTTATTCAGGGAATAAAAACGTTCGATAAAAAATATTTCCTTGAACGATGTTTTATGCTAAAAAAATTACAAAGCTTCAAATTATGTTAACAGTATTACATTCCAAAGTAACTTTATTTTCTCCATTTAATTTCATGAAAATCACTTATTATTTCATAATTTTGATAGCAATTTTTGATGACATGGTTTAGCTCGGATTAATAAAAAATTATTATGTTCCGTCAACTTTGAAATAACGTTCATTGATAATGTTTTCTTTCAAAAAATTCAATTAACTTTAACAGATTTCTTTACACATAACATCGCGTTATGAAATGAATATTTTCAGAAAAGAATAATTGATATATTATTATTATTAAAACTATCTTCAAGTTTTATAAAAAAACAATTATTATGTAAACATTTTAAATAACAAACTGAAGCTATTTTGCTTTGCCACTCAAAAAAATCTCTCTTCTGATGTATTTTAGTGAAAGTTGACCACTTGTTATTGTCGCATTACTTACTACGGTGCGAAGTGTGTGTGTATGTATGTTTTAATTTTCAAGTTTTTGTAGGCAAGTTTTAAAACATTTTAACCTGCTAATACATATGTTACTTGAACATTGTTGTTAAGTGTAATGCACATCAGTCGTCTTTAAACAATTCCATTTCATGGAACCTTTAGAACTACAAAATGTCTTTGTGGAACCCTATTCAAAATACATATAAAATAATATATGTTAAAATAATATTTAAAATAGATCAACATATGATAGGAACTTTTAAAAAACAGTTTAAAAAAAGTCTTGTATTTGTTATAATTTTTTAAAAATTTAATTTTAATATAATTTTCTCATTAGTGATAATATTAATTTATAGTTCAAGTGTCATCTACCCTTACATTATAAATATTTACTGGGATATGTACTTGCATTTCTTTATGCAAACTATCTATGTCTGTTAAAATTATGCACCAACACATTCGATATCCTGTGTTTAAATTGCTTTTATACTTTGTTTTGTAGACACTCACATTGAGACATACATTTCACTTTAATACTTTGCTTTGAAAAGCATGGAGATGTTTATAGTTGTTAAAGAAACCCTGCCTATTCTGTCGGAACCTAAAATCCAGGAGCTTTACTTACTTAAAATATAATTTTAGTGTGAAATTTGTTGATTTGTCGATAAGTTGCTATTTATTCTACAATATAAGTATTATTTTCAACAAATGAAAAAAATGGTGTATTTTATAAAAGACCACAGTTTAGTTTTGAAACATGTGTAGTAAAGAGTATAAAATTATTTCGTGGAATCAGGAACAGTAAAGAATATATGTGTATGTACTCGTAAAAATAAAAAAAAATATGTTTTACTATTATTTTTCTATACGTATTAAAAGTTTAAAAAGTATAACACAAGAGGTATTATGCGTAAATAAAATTTTCAGATTTAATGATTGGGATGTTCTTCAGGTACTTGGAACTATGCAAATTTCAAAAGAAACATACGTTCATTTATAGCATCATCTTAAGGGGACTCGGCACCTTTTATCAATTTTTTTTTATTTAAGGGTTTTAAAATATTCCCTCTGTATATTATAAACAGTTACTATTAAACAAATAAATTTTACCATGAAAAATAAAGCTAACTTTAATAAAAAATTTAAAAAAATTAAATTTTGTAAACTTTTTTTATGATTTTTAAATTTTCTACTTTTAAAATTATCTTCGTTTTCACACCAAAATTTTTTTAGGCTTATAAGACTATTAGCAATAACTTTAGGAATCGATTTTGCAATAAACAAATTAGTTTTGAGGGAAAAAATTAAAATGTATACAACAATGGAAAAAAGGCTAAAAAAACATGATTTATGTTACATTTTCTGTTATAAATATTTTTCTAATCAAAATATTGAAAAATGGATCCCTAATTTTATTAAGTACATTGTAATAAAAATACAGATCAAAATTCAAGTTGTTTCATAAATATCTGTAGAAGTTTTGTACTTTTAAAGATCGTGTTTTCATGAAAAAACTCAAACTGAGAAAACGCAATTTGAAGAATACAAATCAGTAAATAAATATCAAAACAATATCTAAATTTTGTAATAAGTTGTCAATATATTTTATAGGTATATACCATTAAAATAAAGCATAAAACAATTCAATTTCAAACATTAAACAAAAATATAAGCTTTTTATAAAAAGCCTGTCTGACCTCAAAATTACGAAAAATAGGAGATATAATTATCTGACTTATTTTTGCAAGAAACATATATTAAATATATTCAAAAATAAATGAAATGCGTAAAATAAATAAAATGAAAGTATATGAAATGTACAAAAGAGAAAATTTAAAAACTTTTTAAAATTAATTTGCTATTTAATTCAATATCTAATATAAAATAAAGTAAAACATGTTAAATCTAAAATTCACTATTTTTTCAAAACAGTTTTGTTTTAAAATTGGCCTGCGCTTCTTTTCGCTTAGCTAATAATTCTTTTCTATATTTAGCTTTTTTAATAAGCTTAGGAGCCAGCTAATTACTTGCATTTTGAAGACGTTTTCTAAATTGTCGTTTTCGACAATCTAAGATAGTGGTAAGTTGTTTGGTAGAACCTCCAGTAGCTACACGTAATGCTTTCTGTGTTTCTACTATGGTACGTACCATACCCTTATTGAATTTTACAGACAGCTTCTGTTACTGCCCGGCTAACCCGACTGTTATTCACAAAAATTTCTTTTGGAAACTTTGCCCAAATCATGTTATGCAAACTTTCGTTTGCATTTTGTGTTCCGCATCGAATACACCTTTCATACAATTCATTAGATGCAAGTCTTTGGTAAACTGGAAGAATTTATGGAAGGAACTTTTCATTTATTGGTGTTCCTACATTTAATTTATGATTTCTTGGTTTTTCACCTCTAGCAATCGCAGATTGGTAGAAATACCAAGAGTTTACTCCTGAAGGACACTTTGAATGCTGAGATTAGCATCTGTAGAAATGCTATGCAACAAGGTAGCATATATTGCTCTTTTCATAGCTTTCACATCCCCTTTTTCTCAAAATAGCCTTTTGGTAGTAAGTGGTTAATTTCTTAATTGTAGCTTCTTTCAAACTACCATGAGCTTTACCCCCTAAAGAAATACCTTGAGCACGGCAATCTTTAACAGTAGATCTCAAAGCTGTTCCTAACCGCTTACTGACATGATTTATGCATTTTTCCTTTTTTATCGCAACATCCGGTCCGTACACTTTTTTCTCAACCAAGTAATGGAATTTTTTACAGTCCCCATCGGATAAAACTGTAAAATAACGAAATCCGAGTGATGTGAATCTTTTCCATAAAATTAATGCAGCTTCCATTTCCATCGATGTAGATGAGCCCGAGTGGTTTATATCAAATTCGCTTTTATGACCTTTATACCATATGCTGAATTCAGCACTTGACTCGCCTAACTTATTTTTTGTCACAGAGCAATGACGACACACCTTAGTCATCACATTAAAGTCAATGACATAACCGGTGAGCATATATAAAACACACCCTACACAGATGAGTAAAGGTTGACCAGGAGTTAGCCACGTCCCATCAAAACTAACACAGGTCTGTGATTTCAGCAGAACTATGATCTTCATTCTTGTACGCATCTTTAATCTCTCTGTGGGTTTCCAAAAATATCAGAGTGTATGCGTTATCCAGCCTTCTTTCACACCTCCCATATGTAGTTGATGAAAAATGATCCATATCATCACCATACAAAACTTTTCTATGGCTGAATAACCTTTCCCAATGTGTAAAAAGGCTTGAGTTATTCTCAGATTCACATCTTGGTTGGTAGGACCAGACTATAGAAAAGTATTTACAGCAGTTTGATTTTCATCACAGTTGCTACACAATAGTTTTAAATTGTATGAAAATCCTAACTTGGCTCCAAGCTCCAGTTTCAAAGTTTGCTTTTCACAATATTGGCACCTTGCACTTAAAAGTAGATCATTAAATTGGTTGAAGTCCACCAGTATATAATGTCCAACAGCATATGTATCATTTTTACCTCAGTATTTAATTTTTCAAGGTGTATATTTGACCCTAATCTTTAATCACTTCACAATCAACATTCTCTTTACGCCATCGCTTTTTATTCATTTGCATAGCACGTGATGAACATTTCCTGAGAGGCATATTAGCGATAATAACAGCTGATAAAACTAAAAGAATGAATGAATTACGATTGAAATTGCATTAAAAAATGCTGTTTTAGGTTTCTATGAAATAAAAAAGTAATCAAACTAAAAAGCATACAACAAGCAAAAATGGCAAAGCTAATGTAAATAAACAACTTGGCTGATATTTACAGTTACTGCTTAAAGAGTTTTTCTTCTTCTGTGAAGTTTTTATATAAGATATTAGATTTACTTTTTTTCAAGTAAAAAGTATAAACATTCAGGGACGTGGCATTTAAACAACTGTCAGAGCTGTCAAAATATTTAAAACACATTTTACTACATTTAAACTAATCAGATCGTTTCAAAACTTCGCACAGTTGTGCCAGAGGTATCACACTACATTTTAAAGTAACAATTGAAAAATCGATATTTTCATCGATTTTCGGCTTTTGAAAGGTGCCAAGTCCCCTTAAATATTTTTATTGTGACCCGTGGAATTCATGAATATGCTTCGAGAGACCTCAAATTTCCATGGAACACAATTTGAAGACAACAGATATACGCTAAAACCATCGTAGTCTGACACAATGTGGTTGATTTTTGTCTTACGGTTTACAGACTTCCATTGTAAGATGACGTGTCGGTTTTTTTGGTTTTTCATAATATTAAGATGAGTCAGTAGGCTAAAAATCTTCACAATATCGAATTTGAGTTTTTGATATTTCTGAAATCTAAAATTCATGGCCTTTCCGGAGATAAAACAAATTTGCCATTTGATGACAAAGACGTATGTAAAAATGACTTTTTAAAACCATCAGCTAACTTGTGATGTCCACTTTGGTATATTAAATTTTCAATATTGATCTTTTACTAATGGGAAGAATTTTAAAGCATATACATTTCTTTTTCTCTATTCATACGCAATTAAGTTTAGATGGAAGTACACTGCTGGCAACCGTAAATGCAACACCCTGAAGGAAGCCCGCAAATAACATGAAATTTACAACATGCATTAGCGAAGGTGAGATATGGAAATGATAAGAATTTCAGTGCTGACACACATCAGGCATGCCTGTGACGCCACCTCAAAGTGCTATTTAAGGCTTGGAGATTTCGACGATTTCAAGTTCGGCAATTGTGTTTTTCTTGTGGTTTTTTTTCAAAAAACGATCAGTTATGTCTCGTAGATAACGGCGATTAGCTTTTGATCAAGTTTCCGAGTTCGATAGAGGAAGGATAGTGGCCTACCGAGATTGTGGATTATCTTTCAGGAACATCGGTAGTAGTGCTGGACGAATCCAAACAAGTGTAATGCGCATATGTGACTGCTGGATGCAGGAGGGTACGACGGACTGACGTGGTCCATTGCATCCACCTCAGTGCACCACTTCACGTGAGGACAGGCAAATTGTGTGCATGGTAGTGACGGATTGCTCAGGCACATCACGAACAATAGCATAGCACTTTGAATCTGTAAAGCATCATACAGTGTCTGCGCGTAATATTCGACGCCGTTTAGAGCAGAGTGGTCTGTCAGCAAGACGTCCATTGTCTGGTCTACCCTTGACGCAGAACCACAGATGTCTCCGTCGTCAATGGTGCGATGAACGAAGGATGTGGGCGGCAGAATGGAATAAAGTTGTCTTTACTGATGAGGCAAGCATCGGTCTGCAACACCACGATGGTCGGATTCGAGTCTACATACACCGTGGAGAGAGGATGCAGAATAGATGCGTTATGCAGCGCCACACTTGTCCTGCACCGGGTATTATGGTACGGGGCGGTAATGGATATCACTCTCGCACTCCTCTAGTACGCATTGCCGGTACTTTAAACAGCCAGCGCTACATCTCCCAGGTGTTGGAACCAGTTGTCCTTCCTTACCTTCAGGGCTTGGACACAGCCATATTTCAACAGGATAATGCACAACCACACGTGGCACGCATTAGCCAAAGGTTCTTCGTCAATCTCCAGATTGAATTGCTTCCCTGGCCGGCTTGCTCTCCGGATCTTTCACCAATAGAAAACATGTGGTCCATGGTTGCTCAACGATTGACCCAGATTACACCCCCAGCTGCCACACCAGATCAACTTTGGCAACGTGTGGAAGCTGCTGCGTCTGCGTACCCCAAGAATACATCCAAGGTCTCTTTGAAACAATGCCGAGGCGTGTGTCAGTGGTGATCTCCAACAATGGCGGCTACTATGGCTACTGATTCTGGCAGGAACCACACTTTACAGAAGTCTATAAATTTTATCATTTGATACTTGATCAACATGTTATCTACAAAATAAATTTTGCTGTGATATCTCTTGTCTTTCTTGGTGTTGCATTTATGGTGGCCAACATTGTATAATAGCTGCAAGTTTATCTGTTAAATTTGCAAAAAAAATCTTTTAGAACGAAGTTTGTACATAATGGTTAGAAATTGAATTTTAATCTTTACTTATTATTTTTAATATTAAGTTTTAATTTTTACTTAGTCTGAGTGAAACTTAGTTTTAATCATTTATTATTACTAAATATTTCAACATGCCAAAATTTAGTAAATTGTGAAGCAAATGCGTTATTATTATTAGTATTATTATATATAATTTTAAATGCTTCAAAATAGTTATAAAAGAAGTTTCAAGTAATGGATAATACAGACAGTATTTGTTAATTAGTCATAAAAGAATAAAAACAAGGATTAGTAAGTGGTATACAGAATATGTTTACTTTAACAAGGCTAGATTTTTTTGAATAAAATTTACTGTTTTAAAAAAAAAAAAATTATTGTTTCTGTTACTTTACATAAACCTACTGCATACATGGATATATGCTGGTGTATACTGAAAGGATATGTCGTGACAAAAAATATAAATTATTATTAAATTACTAATTATGTTACAAAAAACTTATGTTTAAAAATATTTTTTAAATTTCACTTAAGTATAAAGATATGTGTGTACTTAATATAAAAAAATCCTGAGTCTTTTTGTTTAATATTTTCACAGAAAAAGTTACAAAAATTGCATATTGTCATTGTCATTGCAGGAAACATTAAATACATAGAAATAAATAAATTTCAGTCTACTTGTGGCTGTTTTGGAAATCACTTGTCTAACATACAGAAAAACTTGCATTCTCATACATTAGACAATTCTTAATATGTGAACATACAACTCCATAATGAAATCTATCGAAATGTCGTATAATCACATATTCCCTGATCATTACTTTCACTTATTGATACATTATGAAAGGGTATTCATGATGTCTTACGGTCAACTTTGATGTGGGCAATTGTCGGTATGGAGGGGGGGGGGACTACCGATTATTTTTAAAGTTTGGATCTTCATTCATAATAACATACTCCCCATGTAGAAAAAACACACCTTTGGATGTATAAAAAACAGCGTGCATTCAAAGACAATCTGATAAAAAATTAAATTTAGAGCAATCTTCTGGATTTAAACCTTCTAAAGATGACTTTAGTGTTAGCAGTGGTGAATCATTTCACTCTAATGTATCAACAATAATTGACTTTTTACCTTCACTTGAAGAAATGGAAAACAGAAACGCTGAATGTATTTTCTGTAATGGAAAATTCTTAAGATCAATGAAGAGGAAATTGGATTAAAGGCTTCAGATGTTTTCTGTGGACTCTCCTTGACTCTACCGTATCAGAGAAAAAAAGGATTACAAGTATATATGCTACTTTTTTGTAAATAGACTCGAGAAATAAATGACCTGCACGTAATATTTAGTATGTATTACTTTTTTTTTTTTGAAAATAATGAAGAACCTAATATAATGAATATTTCCCACAATTATTTAAATTTATTATTTTGAATTACTGCCATAATAAGAACAATACAATGACTATTGGTGAAACAATGAACTCAAGTGACAAATGCAGTATTCTTGCAATTACTTGTCCTAAAACTTGCACAGCGTTCAGCTTCTCTTTAGGTTCAAGATTTAGGTAAAGGGAATATAATATAAGCTTAACCTGAACAATACCATTTTAATGTATATCCAAATTTATATATAATACGGTAATTTTGGTCTATTATCTTCAGCTCCATTTAACCTGCAGTAGCCCCCATGCATCTACGCAAAGAGGTCCTTAGTATTAACAGGATTCGGAATCGCATGTCACTTTGAATGTAATCAACAATTCTGGCTGCACAAACAATGGCACTGTTATAAATATTTAACACATAATTTAAATAAATTTACTGAATGCAAAGTGTTTTTACGTCGTTTATAAATCGCAATGTATTAAAATGTAACCAGATTTGTTTTTTAGTTAAATTTGACCCCTGATTAATTAGAATAATTAAAAGGTTTACACTGAAAAAGAAATAATAATTTGATTACAATGATAAAAATAAATTAGTACGACATATAATAATGAAATAAACTATTTTATTATAATAATTGCTAAGTGAATTATCACAATATTAGTTATCAAAAATCAGTTACCGAAATTTAATTAAATACAGCCATCCTATGAGTTAATTAATGTAATAGATAATACTTTATATATTATACATATTATCTAATAATGTCTTTGTGTTTACTACCTCACATGGGATGACTATCTTAATTAATAAATTTAGAGATAATATAAAAATAATGGAAATCATAAATTAGAAAAATAATGTGATACACATGGTGAATTTCTTGCTTTTTTTCATTTTGTTTCATTTGCATAAATCAAGCAAAAACTTTATTTATTTATGGTTTTCAGCTGTTTTCTTGCTTCGTAGTATGCTTACTTTTTATTTTATTAATGCAAAACCCTCAAGAACTTAGATCCAACATTATTAAGATATATGTATACGTTTATGTATATGCATAATCAAATTAATTTCAGTTTTTCATTTTCTTGTATTATCTCTAAAAGTGTTTTTGTCTTCTAAACTTTATTTTAACCCTATAATATAGGGAAATAAATGAGACATTTAGCGCCCTATGGCTTTGTTCAAATCAAGAAAGTAATCATCACGTACTGTCATAATACTTTCGAGTTTATTTTTTTTATTTTGTATATAAATGAGAGGTACTTATTTTTGCATTCTTAACTTCTCTCAGTTAGCCCTCTGCTTTATTCTTTCACTTTAACTCTAATAAACAATCAGAAACCTCATTTTTTTCAATAACGTGTTTGGGATTACATTGTTCGAGGTAGGAGTACTAACTAAATAGGTTTAATGAGCAACATACTCATTTATGCCAGGCTTTTTTATGTCACTATCGAGTCCTTGCGATGTCTAACTTATCTAGTTGCAGTCTGAGTCAGGTACTAGGTTAATTATTGCTCCTGATTAATTAAAACAAAAAAGGTTAATTTAAATACTTATTTATATTGTGGGCACTGAATTTCACCAAATTAGATTAACCAAGCTTCAATCCACCCTGTAAGTACTGCTATACGACCCTTTACCATTTATGGGTTAAGCTTTGTTATAAAAAAAAAGGTCGCCATACGTCAGAAACGCAGAAAGATAATGGACATATGGAATTATTGAGATATAGATAGTTTATTTAAAATTACTGTTTGTAATTTTTTAAGAAATTGATGAATCTAAAAAATGGAGACTTTTAACCACACGCCATTAAGAAGAGGACAAATGGAGAGTTGATAAAGCTATAAAAAAGCAGCAATTATTGGCATATTGAGAATCTTTAGTAATAAAAACAGAAGGGTTGATGTTCATTTTTAATCAGATTTAATTTATTGCAGATATTTATCTGAAGTGTGGAAGGGATTTTAGGTTAATCGAGTTCTTCATCAAAATTGCTCAGATTTCTTTTGAGGGAAAAATAGATTTGTAAATAGGAGTTTAGGGATACAAAATGATGAAACACGTAATAAACTAAGATGGAAACGTTTCTTTTTAATTCCAGGATTATTAACTGTACATGATGGATTCAACATTAGTCAGTGATATGCCGTACTTATTCCCTAAACACAACTAAGTGCTTAGGATACATCATAAACAAACTGTATTGAATTGAAATATGATCCAAAGATATCGTAAATATAGTGAGTTATTGATGTAAAAGAATAATTTATATAAGGATAATTAATTCAGTTTTGTATCCGTTCATTGAAATAATCAAGAAAAAATGCTGAATTAGCGTAAATTAGAAAAGTTTAGGAAAGGAGCAAACTATGATGATTGGAATATCGAGATTAGATGATAAGTTTCAAAATTTCTGCTATGACACAATCAATCAAATACTGATCATTAACCATTTCAATAACATAATCATATTTCTAGAGCAGTATATAAACCAATAGATGGCATACTCTCTATGTCATGCACCATATCTGTAAATAATTGATATTAAATATGAAAATAAATTACTTGAATTTATTTATTGCTAGATAATACTTTTTTAAAAAAAAATAATCAGAAAAATCAGATAATTTATAAGAAGTAAATTGTATGCTTGATTTTGAACAAAATATGTAATAATATCGATTGACAGAATTGACAAGGATTATTATTTTCAATACACTAAAAAATGATAAACTAACACAGGATTTTTTGTCTCCTTGGGATAATAGAAAATTTTACCTGCGGATACTCGGAATTGACTGTTAAAATGGAGGAACGGAAAGATTTACGTCAAATTAAATATATGATAAATAAAATTAACCCTTTTAAAATTTTTTATTTTTCTTTTAGGGTAGAATTTAAATTTAAAAGTGTTTGAAATGATTTATTAGAAGGAAGTGAGAGAGCTTGGTTCTTCTGATAATGTATGATTAAGTATGGTTGAAGAGACTATTTAAAAATTTAATAATTACAGACGAATTAAATAAACAAAAAAAATGACTCGTTGATTTCTTTTAAGAAATTTTGTAATTAAATGGGATATTTAAAGTATATTTCATTCATTTATTTAATAAAAGTTTGATCATTTTATAGCAATGCATCACAAAATAATGTCAAAAAAGCAGCGCTTTGATTATTAAAGCGAAAATTTATTGGCATGTGCAAAGTAGTAAGATCAAATGGTTTGCTATGAAAGTAAAAAAGTTTGCCTTGGATAATTTTAATGTTTAATATATTTATTTTTTAGTTTTTTCATTCAGCTTTCTATTTTAAAATGCCACGGAGTTATAGTAATGCATTTATTTAATTGCATGGAAAGTAACAGACTATGTGTTTTTATACAAGTGTTTCAATACATGAAACGAATACTATATAACTAAGTACTATATAAGTTTTTACTCAAATATTACAAATAATATAATCCCTATAATTTTCATATATTTTCCATTGTTTATATTCTGTTAAAATAGTAACATGTGTTTACTAAAAAGAGGCAGTAATTAAAATAATTAATTGCGTTTAAATAAAAATTATTATTGGCTTAAGCAAATTAATGAAGCTAATTACATGCATAGGCTAAATGAACATTTTGAATATGTGTTGATTTTTCTTTTATCTAATACCGGGGGGGGGGGTGAAGTTTATCCCTGAGATAATTTAGAGTTTTCAAAGAAAGTAATGTTTTTCCTACCTTTTTGGAGACTAAAAATAAGTGACGTGTTACGGAACAATTAGTAAACTTAATTAGCAATATTTAAACCTTAGTCATTATAAATGTTATAATTTATCTAAGAATTCCTATGTGCTGTGAAACTTAAATCAAATCCAATTAATAAATGTATACACTATTTTTATGAATATACAAAAATCAGTTTGCAAAACTTAACCAATAAACTCCTTTCTTAACACAGGCAAACGAGGACGTCATATCATCGTAAAGACAAAAAACAGATTACATCCGGGCAGCTGGAAATATTGCTCAGCAGCTGCTTACGTCAAAATGAAGAATGTTTCAAGTCTTTTTTCTACAACCACATAATTAAGAAGGTATATAAAAAGGTATACGGATATATATGGAGACATTTGACAAATATGCAACTGGAATGTGTTACGGCTATAAAATTATCATAATCCTAGTATGTTTTTTCTAAGTGTCCTAAATGCAAAATTTGCTTTAATAGACGGAAAAGTGCAGCCACACATATATCTTGGTTTTCAAAAGTTTCTGAAAGGTAGTAGGTAAAATAGACGTGAAATGCATTTTTCCTGATTTCAGTCACTGGACATATAGGGTTTCCTTTGATGAAACACCTAGCGTCACTATTATATATCATCCGATAAACCCCAAATAATTGCCATATCTGCCCATTGAGGAGTGGGATATATTACCTCAATAACTATTGGATAATCAGTTTTTGAGTATGAACAGGCTAATGTTAAACACGCTGTGCAATTGAAGGAAGCAATAACCTTTCCCAATAAAAATTCTGGTATACTGTCCTCACACACACTTTCGGCTTACCAGTGCTCCATTTTTTCTTCTATGTTTTGTAAGCTTGTCTAAGAATATGAACCATTTCTTATTTATATACTAAATTCTTATTTTTGGATGCGATTTAGAAGTGAACTTTTTACATGTTAATTTAACCTTTGAATCGTTTTCGGGCCATGTGTATATTTTTATCAGTTAAAATTATCTCACATACCCTTATAACTCTGCATTTCTCTATATTTTTTGTCATCATAATATTTGAAAATTATTTTTTTAGTGAAAATAAGTTTTTAGTGCAAGAACCTATATGCATTTAGAAACTCCAAATGGTTTTTCCAAAGAAATTTTAAACCGCATTCCCCAGAGCGCAAAAATATATTTCCAGTCAAGTCTTTGCAAGATATTTCAAAATAGTTGCATACAATGTTCTTTAAAATAATATGAGATACTGCTCACAATTCTTACTAAAACATCAATAAATAAATATAACTCTGCAACTGAAACCACTTTTAATTTTTGTGTATTAATATTAAACACATTAACCCAGTTACATCAATATCTGCTTTTTTTTGCGATATACCTTAGAAAGAAAATGGCTGCGGTTTAATAAAAGTTAGCACCACTATTTTTTTAAAGCTACAAATGAACAAATGAGGTATTTCATTTTTTCTGAAGTAACCTGTAAACATCATTATAAATAAAATACATGTGTTAAAAGGTGTTAATTATAATTAAATAAGTGTTACATTTTACAATATTTTATAAGATTATTATAGAAATACTGAATCACGGATACCTCTTACGCATTTGCTTCCACGATGGTGCATTTCATTACTATATTAATCATGTACAGATGCATATTGCTCATTAAACGGAAAAAAGTATTACATCATTTAATATTTATCTTCATTTCATTATGCAATAACAAATTTTTACCACTAAATTTTTTTTTCTAAAATTGTTTAATCTCGATAACACGGATACGTATATTTAGTGAACGAGCGAATATACGTATATTCACTAAATATACGGATACGTATATTTAGTGAAATATATAAGCGAGTAGAACGAGTCCTCTGACTCGATTATATATTTCGTTCAGCATACAATTTTTTCTTCAACAAAGTGCATTTTTTCTTTCCAAAATCGAATCTTAATAAAAGTGGTTAAGTTTTCAAATCACGAAAAAATACCTCATAAACGTTATTTGAAAAAAAAAAATCTATCCATGCAAATGTTTCATCAAATGGTATGAATCATCAAATTGTAAATGTTTCAAAACCATATTCGAATAATCCTCATAGCTTTGTTTAAAATAAGTAAATGAAAAAAATTACTGATTCATTATAATAAATCTTAAGGTGTGTACTAAACTAATTTACAGCAGAGATTCAATACCAAAGCATGTTTGAAGTTTAAGTTTACATAGTTCAAAAAAGGAATAAATACCTTTTAGGTTTAATGATATTACATTGTAACTAATGATAACATTAAAACATAAATTAATTATTTTTATTAACTATTAACACATACGAAATTCATCTTAATTTCAATGTTAAAATTTTGTGGAAAACAATTAAGCTTCTATGATGATAATTCTCAACCGTTTGCCCCAATTTACTTAATTTATTTGAGAGACAAATTATTTCAGGTAATTAATGAGAATCATTAAGTTTTCTCTCAAACTCAGTTTTCAACTTCAATTAGGTAAAGCATTGGAAAGAATGAGAAGTATTAATTTGTATTAAAATAGATGTTATTCCACATTGAATAAAGGGGAAAATATCGTGCAATTGCTATAGCAGTCAAACACTCTGTGTTTCAATTATAATTTTTTTCCAGATGATAAATAAATGAAACTAAAACAAGTCTTTAAAACATGTGTACACCTTGGTTTACAAATGGTACAATATCTGCTTGGAAAAAAAAAGAACATCAGCATAGGTCAAATTATTTTCCTCGTATAAGTAATTCAATTATTGCGCCATTAGCTTATGATTACAAACATCTTGTTTCCCATTGTTTGTACGTGTATTTTTTTCATGGGAAAAATAACATTTCTTAATTTCAACAATACAACTTCTACTACTTGTAATTAAGAGTACATTACTAGAGTAGGGTATATTATTAACACAGTAGCTTCCCCTCTTCTGATCCTTCGCCTCTTTCTTCCTCTTTTCTGATCTTCATAACAATGATCAAAAATAAATTTATTCCGAAAAGAAAAAAAAAAAGAAATTAAGATTTTTTTCAAATAGAGCTTTGATAAGAAACCCCTGTTATATTCCTTTGCCTCGTTTTTATTTTTGTATTCTTGTATGATATTTAAACACACATAATCTAATTCCTGGTTCACCTTTAGAAAGCATTTTCTGATGTATGGATTTCTGAAGTATGTTCTTTTGGGGGAAAGCTAACACATAAATGTAGGGATATATTATCTAAATTATTAAGATTGATTTTCAATAATCAGAAATATTAATAAATTTCAACACTAAACATCCTTTGCAGTTCTGAATAATAAATAATATTTAAATGTAACTGTATGAATATATTTTTCAAAATAATATTTAACTAGATGCTTGCCAGGTTAATAAGTGTTAATACTTATTTTTTGATTTATAATATTTCATCTTTTAATAAATAAACAATCTTAACATTTATATTTCAATGGCGAAATCGAGCAATTTAGAAATAAAATGTATATCTATAAGCAATAATTAGCCTAAAATAGTTTATTTCATAGCAGAATATAATTACATTTTCAATAATTATTATATTAAAACTAAAAATTCTCTAAAATTAAATTGTTTTATTATTTTAATTCTTAACTAATGAAGACCTATTTATAAAAAAATATTTCCATATTAAGAGAGTTATGTTAAAGTAACTATTTTCTATTTGTTTAAAAAATATCGTCTGAGTGTGGTTTCCAATATTAAAAATTACAGAAAAAGCAGTTCGTGTGTGTGCAATAAATATGAAAGCGTTTTTAATAATTCTTTTTGAGAAAAATCATATCCGTTAGTGTACATCTAGCCGAGAAATTACCAGATATATTATTGAAAATAAGAGTTCTATATTTTCGTTTCAACTTTAGAAAATACCTTTTTTATGGTGAAAATTCACTTTTTTCCTAAATAAGTTAAGGATGTATTCTTTAGAAAATTACCAAATAACATAACGAGATTCATTTTTATTTATTAATATTTACTTTTTTATGATAACAGTTCATTTATTTTCATTCAAAATGAAGCTGGGTTTGATTTTTATGTACAGCATTATCGGATTATGTAGAAAGAGTGTAAATGACAATTCATTCAAAACTATTCTTTTTCTAGTAGATTTTAAGCAAAAATATTTATTTTTTTGAAATCCTTTATTCATTGCAAGGATCTCTTTTTTTTAAGGGAAAAAATCCTTCTTTAATTTTTAGTCATTTTTTCTCCAGACATATTCTTAATTAAATTACCTTGCATTTATATAAACAGATTTTTCTGAATTTGTTATATAATGTACTAAGATAAAGTCTTTACGAATAACTCTACAATTATAGTATTAAATTATTTCAGTATTTTTTATTTAAATTTTTGAAGTGGATTCTTATGCTTAACGTGATTGTGTATATTTTTAAAGGTATTTTTGAATAAGTAGTAATTAATTGAAACATTTTGAATTTTATTATTTGTTTGCATTATTATTGTGAAAATAAATTTTTAATAATTAAAAACAATTATACATACAAATTTATAATAATAAACTCATAATTTTATTTTTATTTAGTGATGGATTCTAATAAAATAATAATTTACGAGTGTGAAAAAGAGTAATAAATGTTCTATTGATTTACTTAAAAAAATATAACATTTGACTGAATTATATATTGGATGAATAATTATGAAAACAATTACTAATGATAATTATCACAAAGTTTTTAATTGTAAAAACAAGCAAACCATGTACATACTTACAATGTTGTGCATTCGTTGTTTAGGGCCAAAAATTTATATTGTTAAATTTGTGTTATAAATTCTAATGTATTAAATAATTGTTTGAACAATGATAAATCAGACTTCGTTTCTCCTTTTTTACAAAATAAACTAAATGAGTTTATATTAATACCTACATAATTAATTATTATTAGTTGTGACGTATCCCATTAATATCGAACAAAACAAATTTATATATATATACTTCGGTCTCCTTCAATATCTTTATACGACGTGTAAAAACATCCTTTTTTAAAATTATTAACAAATATTGAAGCCATTTTTCAAGTCTGGGTTTATAAAAATTTTTTTAAAAAAGAATCTAAGTAGTTTCACTGAAGTTAATTTTTATAATGGTTTGAGAGCCAAGTAGCAATATACATGTAGTAAAAGAGTCGTAAATAAATTCAATAAAAGGTCTTTGTTGCATTCATTTAATTTTAAAAAATTATTCTGAATTGATTATGCATGTATAAGCAGTCATTTAGGGATTTATAATTTTCAGAAAATATTTATATAGTTCTCATTTTAAGCAAATCTTATAAGAATTTCTATAGGCACTGAACGTATTTATATGAACACTATTCAAATAAATTGTTTTGAATACGAATATTGACTTACAAATTCGCAAACTATGAAAAAAATATTTTGAAAAACCAACGAAGGAAAAAAATCAATAATATAATACATTTTCATACATGGAATTAACAGTATTATTACTACATTGATACTAGAACTTCTGTCAGTGCTATTCCGTCACCGGAGACGGTTTACTTGTTCTCCTTTCCGTATTTTTGCAAGTCACTTTAAACTTTTTGGAAATTTTAATCATTTTCCTTAGTGATTACAAAGAAAAAGTTTTCTGATTCTTGGTTAATTAGGAGAGATTTTACAAACATCTAGAACGTCCTCTGGTGTCATTTCAACACCAAAGCAATTTATTATTATAAAAAGCTGCATTTAAACAAAATATAGTTTAGTGAGTAAATACCATTAGTAAGACAAACTTCCCAAAGTCCTCTCGGGTATTTTTTTTTACCTTGAATGCAGTGTTACTGAGTCCACTGTGGAAATGAATCAATTATGGTAAAATTGTTGTGTCTAAGTGTCTCGTTATATAATGTTTGTTGATATACACATAAAGAAATTTATTAGAATTTTGAACTTGGTTCAGAGCAGACTATACCTGAAACGATGATATTTGGATAGATGAAATTTCTAATTTGTTGCGAGAGCAATCTGAGAACGAATTTACTCTAATTTAGTTTCCGATGAAAACATAAGATTGAGAATAAAAGTGAATACGAAAAATTTGAAGAAAATGCATATGTAATTGATAATATTTCAGTAAATCCTGATATATACGTCGCTAGGAAAGGCACAGAATGAACACCACATAATAATAATGTTCCTGGCAGGTTTGATACAAAGCAGTGGCCAACAATCTTCGGGAAAAATAACTACAACGTCAGTTCCTATGATATATAAAGGGTCATAAAGTTCTTAAAACAAACCCTACTGAAGAGCAGTCCTGTGATTATTTAGTTAAAACAATTACTTTCAATATTTTATATCGTGGTATCGAAACGACACCGGTGGATGTTTCAGGGCAATCGTAATTTTAGACCCTCAAGGGGTTAAAATGTACAATACGAAATTCATCATACATTTAATTAATAATTACTTTTATTCACACGTACAACCAGGTAAATATTTACAGTTTCGTAGAAGTAAATTTTGAATAAGTAGTTGAATTTTGAATTTTCCTCTATATTTATAATTCCGCTTAGTACTAGTACATCATACTTTAAACATTTTCTATAAGCAAAATTGATTCATTTTATATCATTATCAATAATACAATTTAAATGCTTCCTTATGACCCCATTTTATATGCTTCTAATACACTTAATTTAACGCATTTTTAATAAAATTAAATCTATCATTATTTACTTGCATCCTATCAGAACTATTTCGCTTGATACTAAATTATATTCTGCGTCGGGGGTAACAGGCCAAGCTTTCAAAGTAACTTCCGTTTTGGGGTATAATCCGGATCTATGGTAAGCTCATATTAAGACCCATTTCATTGTGACAAGATTATTTTCAATAGAACAATCTTTGATTCAGTTATCGGGGCTTTCATTATGTTTGGGCACAACCCTCAAATTATATCCGACCTCAGAACTCAACTGCCAACACCCAAAACTATAAATGTGCCTACCCGACACTGGTGCAGTTTCCAGAAATATAAGTAACCCCCACTTGTTCGAATCCATAAACAGAGAGATACCACTTACCAGGGTAGTATAAAAATCTTTATTTACATAAAATCCGGAACTTCATGCTCTAAAACATTAAAAATAATTTTTACAGATTAAAAGCATTAAAAGACATGACTTCACACGTTAAAAAAATTTAAAAGCACATTTAAAATTATCTTTATTCATTTTATATACAGACAAAAACAGCCAGCACTATCTATGGGACAGTATGAAAAATCAAAGCAGCCTGACGACTTCACAATACTCCCACCTTTTTGATTTTTGAAGAAAAATCAAATAATGGTATTTTTAGTGCAGGGTCACACCTCTAGAGGATATAGCGTTCTCACTGGACGAGTCAGTATGCCATTCCTGGTCTTCACCTTCACAACTTGAACACGCCCATCTCTGCCGGTGCAAAGCTCTTGAACACGAGCAATGGGTCAGCTAACTCTCTTGAGGTTCTCGCATTCGACTAATGCGACGATTCCTACTTTTAATTCATAGTCTTTATGCCCATGTCTTTGTATCAACTGTCGCAGATACTCCCTGTGAAAACGGCCCCGCATCTGCTCTCTAAACTCCTGGCAAAAACGTTGACGTACCAGGAGTTTGTTTCTGTCCGGCATGTTTAAATGAGCTCTGTTCTTGAAACTCTTATATCTTGTAAAAACATAGAAGGCTTTAATAGCAGAAGATCCTCAGACTCATGGGAGATATAATTGAGTGGTTGACAGTTTATTACGGCATCGACTTCATACAGAATAGTAAATAGCTCTTCATAATTGACAGAAGCCTGACCCAAGACTCTCACAATCAAATTCTTGACGGAACTAACTAGTCACTCATCATCCACCCCACTAGGCGGCAGTGGGTGGTATAAATTTCCATGTGAGGGGATTTAATGTTTCTTGAGAAACCACTTTCTACCAATCAATTTTTTTAGAACTGCTGGCGTACTGACAAAATTAATCCCATTGTCGGAGTATACAATGGAGGTTCGACCTCTGCGGCTATGAAACGATGGAAGGCTTGGATGAAGCATTCGGTACTTACGGATGTGGCCAATTCCATATGCACACGTCGATACATAGGTGCAGTAGTCAGAGGTTTTTCTGAAAATCATTTACACCAGACACACACCACTTCACCACAGACGTTATTGTGCGTCTCGCACCAATACTCCAGAATTCTTCCGTAATTATGACAGTTAGTGCTTGTATGCGGCATGAGAATATCTTAAATGATAATATCTAAACTGTCGACAATGTAATGCCTAGAAGGTAATAAAACAGGGTAACGAAATGCATAAGAATAATTCCGTTCAATAATTTTAGTTTTCACTCTTCTCAGGTCACTCTGATCTCGCACGGTCAAGAGACACTTTTTAGAATCTCCAATTTCCGGGAAACTCTCTGCCCGAAAGAGTAAAAGAAGTCCAAGCCTGGAATCCTGCACCTCATCGACGGATAGGAAAGGCTCTTGATTTACCATTTTCTTTCGGCAATTTTTGGTGAATCTCCTTAACCAACCCAAAATTTGAATCATTTTTGAAAACTCCGAGAATTTTTCCTAACACTCAACCTAATCGATTCCTGCAGTCACACCAAGACCTACATTTAAATTTATTCCATTCTTACGCTCCAACAAAACCAAAATTTCATCTGGCTTAATTTCTATTTTTGGCCAGCTGTCCCCGGGCTCCTTGGCCAATCAGGCTCACTCCACCAGTCTGATTCAGAAAACTGAAGAGGGGAACAACCACGGGAATGCAAATCAGCCGGATTAGAAGGACCCTGCACATATGACCATTGATCTTCTCTAGAGAAATCGCACATTTCCTTAATGTGATTGCCCACAAAAGTTCCAAAGGCATCATTGCTCCGAATTTAAGATATAGCTGTGGTAGAATCTGTCCAAAAATATTTCGGAATGTCATCCAATGTAAGCGCTTATGTTACATACGTAGCAAGGCGTACGCTTAAAACACACGTCATAAGTTCCAGGCGAGGAATGGTAATTCCCTTCAGAAGTGTAACTCATCATCTCGCCGCCACAAAACTGACTAATTTTTCATCGTTAGTTTCACATCGCAAAAAATTACAGTGGCGTTCTGACTAGCATCACAAAATGCGTAAAGCGACCAGAAACTTCTATCTCCAAATCCCATACGCCGCGGTATTTTTAATTCCAATCTATTAAACCATTTCTAAAATTTGTTCCTAATATTCTCAGGCAATGGAGTATCCCAGCCCAATCCACACGCCCACATTTCCTTTCAGTAATAACTTTGCAGTCAGCAAAACAGGAGCCAAGAAACCTAAAGGATCAAACATTGCCTGTGTCAAGGACAAGACTCCTCTTTTAGATAAGTTTTCTGAAACCTTCTGTACCTTTGACCAAACAATCATTAAGGGAGGGTGATCCACCAACCTTACATGGTGCTTCAAAACGGGTCAAACCTTAGTCGTGACACTACCAGGTTTAAATACTGGGTGATGTGGCAAGTAATGTCTCTTAGAATTCAGTTCATGATCTGGAACTATTTCAATCACACCCTCATCCAACCATTCCTTGAAAATTCTATCATCTTCTTCATATTTGTGCAGAGATCTAAGCTTTCGGGTGATGACAAACAATCTTTTTTCTGCTGCTTGATAATTCGATGGTAGTTCCACACTGCTTCCTGACCAAGGTAACCCCACACAATAATGACCATTTACTTTTCTTGTAATAGAAATCGAAAATTGGCCACGGGCAATTTCATCTTCCACAGTGTTAGTTAAGTTTTGGTTAGCATCTAATATCCCGATAGCCTTCAAAATCCAAAGATCAGAGATAATAAATTCATGAACTCCTAACCTTGCGCATAAAGTTGGAGAATTTTTATTTTTGTTACTAATAATATCATCATATGCACCACAAACAACCCAACCTAGCTTTAAACAAACTGCCGTCAATCCTCCTTTAAAATTGCTTTACCCGTCCTGTGAAAATTTCACCATAGTTATAACTACCAATAAGTATGTCTATTTTGGGGCAGTCTGTCCTCATATCTGACAACCAAATGTGTGGTTTCGTTTTAATTCTTTTAATATCGTACCCTTGGACACCCGAAGTATATCTCCACATATTACATTCTGATCTAAAAATTCAAATTCTAAATTTAAATATGTTCGCGGACCGGCTGAACATAATTTAATTCGATGTTTGTTATGAAACTTAGGCTCTGTCCTGGAATCACCAAAAAAGTAAGAGCAATATTTTCCTTAGAAACGATTGATAACCCCCATCCCGCAACCAATGATTCTGAAATATATGACCGCTGCGAACCACATTCCAAGAGTACTCTGACATTTTTATGCTACTTCATACCAGATATTCTTACCCACAAAGTCATTAAAGCCACTTCCCCAGTACAAATTTGCCCGGCAGTAGTAGTGTGAAGATTACTTACAACCAGTCCCTCTGTTGGGGATTCCATTTTACTACCTATTCCTGGACACAGATAACTGAGTGTGCTTTACCACATGCAAAGCACCTAACAGACTGTTTGCTAAACTTCGCTATATGAATAGGTACCAATCATTTTAAACAGCACTTTTTCTCTTTAACTTTGGAAATCCTTTCATCAGCAGATAGTTCACGGGAAGTGTAACAATTTTTACTTTCATGCATTTTACCACAAAAAATGCAAGCATGATCTTTAGTTACAAGAAAACTCGTGGAAGGGAACACTTGCATGTTTTTTAAACTTAAATTTACTATCTGCTCCATCTCTTGCTTTATCATGGTAATCCTCTTAACGATTTATACTATTCCACCACGAATCAACTTTAATCTTTCCTCACCCTTCACCTCAACCTTTAAAAATTTCATCAAATTTGTATGGCGAGATTGATCAATTTCATCAGGCTACCCAAAAAGCGAAATCCTTTGACATGCCTTTAAAACGTCTTCCGTAAGGCACGATTCTACTATGGGATATAACCATGCGGTACTTCTCTTTCACTTTAAACCCAAAGACTCCAAGGCTCTTAAGTGAGCTTAAAATGTATCATATAGTCTGTAAAGGGGCAGTTTATCCCTACTATCAGCCTTAACATTAGTATAATGATCATTCTAATTAAATCCCTAACATAGACTTCCACTAATTATTCAGGTTTCCCAAAACGCTCCTTTAACGCCAAAATAGCTTTATCATAATTATCCGAAGTCACTGGATAGCCTTCTATAAATTCTCTAGCATGCGATCCGGATTTAATACATTGTGTAAAAAATAGGAAAATAAAATTTATCACTCTCGAACAGATCAGGGTCACTGTTTATTTTCTCAAATTGCGACCAAAAATAAAGCCAATTAATCAACTCCCCATTAAATTTCTTCAATTCAATCTTCAGAAGTCTGTACTGTTTGATTCCATCACGAGAAACACTCGAACCCCGATTTGACATTATTCCTACGTCAATCTGACCAGAAATTCGCAATCGTTCACTAACTTGCCGTGACAATGTTATGAAATCATCAGAATAAACTTCGTGATTTTCTATTTCATTAGCGATATCACTCTCCAAAGCCTTCTCATCCTCAGCTAACAAATCAAATATCATTTCATAAAAACGTTTTGTCACGGACCCCAATAATTTGGGGTACAACACTCGAATTATATCCGACATCACACCTCAAATCCCAACACCCAAAACTATAAATGTGCCTACCCGACACTGGTGCAGGTTCCAATAATATAAATACACACCCTCCCTGATCGAATCCATAAACAGAAAGAGACCACTTATCGGGGTAGTATACAAATATTTATTTACATAAAATCTAGAGCTTCATGCGCTTAAACCATTAAAAATAACCTTTAAAGATTCAAAGCATTAAAAGAACTGACTTCACACGTTAAAAACATTAAAAGCACTAACATTCAAAGTTATCTTTCTCCTCTTATATACAGACAAAAACAGAGAGCGCTCTGTATGGAACAGTCTGAAAAATCAATGCAGGCTGATGGATTAACAACACATTGCTTAAATCTTGACGAAAATTAAAAATATCATTCGAAATTCAAGGGAGAGGGGGGTTATTCATACGAATACAATCGGGGTTATCAAAATCTGAAACCCTTTAGTTAAAACATTTTTTGAACGATTTACATTTCGGAGGCAGACAGTCTTCGCAACTTTTTATAGAAATGCAAAACATAGCCACCAATAAAATAGATAATGAGGTGCAGCATACCTCGTGCAAAGCAACAAGTACTTAAGGTAACTGGGACGTGAAGGTGCTTTAAATTTTGCATTTTTTTTATTTTACTTTTAAAAATAGAGGGCACTTTGCTGCTTCTATAGATGTATTATTTATGAGAATTCAATAAATAGAACGCTAGAAAATTGAATTTTAAAATTGTAAATAAATACGATATAACTGGATTCAGGTACACATTCTTCTAAATCCGTATTGTATTTAATGTGTATTGTAAAAAATTAATTTTATATACAAATAATGTAATTTTTCTATATTATAATGTTCAAATAAATTGAAAATATATATTTTTTTGTGCAAAAATTACGGAAAATATAAATAATTTGTTACAAAATTTGAAAAAAAATTTGTTTTTTGAAATGTTAATTATGTCAAGTTTTGCATTTATAAATACTCAGTGTAGTTTTTAATTTATAAATCAAGTGGATATAGTACAAAGTAGATTTTGTGAATTATTCTAAATTAAATACACAGCTTGTAAAATAGACATTTCGTATTTCCTAACTGTGTATTGTTAATATTTAAATGCTCATGAATATCTCTATACATTTATTACTTTGGTTTACATTAAAATAAATAAATATTAATATGTATGAATACAAAAACAGAGATTCTTTTGATATAATTTTTAAAAACAGGGTTCCATTTAATTTAGACATCAAATTAACATCGTAAATTCGCCAAAGACATTTTTTTGTGTATTTTTATAACAATAAATATAAGTGCGAGGTATTTTGTAATATCTTGTAATGATGATGTTCAAAATGAAGTAAAAATATTAAATTTTATAGTCATAAAATTTCGGCATTTTAAATGGAAAAAGGTGTGAATCATTGATGATAACACGTATTTATGAAGTAGGAAAAGGGTGATGAAAAAGACTTCTAAAGAATCTAGAATTTTATACTTACAATTTAAAAACTGAAAAATGACGCAAAATAATCCAATTAACAATGGTATGACTTTATATTGTATTAAAATATGTTATTTTACAAATCATATATAAAAATATCTTTATTTGCAATTTTCTCAAAACGCATTTTTGGTGATTACATTACACTTTCCAAAAATACTTTACCTATAGTACTGAAATTTTGCATAATACAAGATTAACAAATTTTTAACAAAGTGAATGAATTCGTTTTTAAACAAACATTCAGAAATTTCAGATATAGCTGAATTTCTGCATAAAATTTAAAGGAAATTTGACTCACTAAATGTAATTGTTTTTTTAAAATCTATATTTTAAAATTTCATTTCGTTTATTTTATGGATTGTTATGTTTACAAAAATTCCGTGAAATTTTATAGCTATATATGCAGTAGATATTATGCAAATTATGCCTAAAGGTAAGAAAATGCTTGAAAATACCAGAAATAGTTATTGATTAATTATTGCTCTTACAAATTTATTTGTAATTAAAAATGATTTTTTTACATTAACAAGTACATAAATATACATATAATTCAACATAAACATTTTATTTCTGTTGCTTTAAATTATGTAAGTGAGAACCATTTATAGTTGGTGCAAAAAAAGTTCATTTTTCCTTCTCGCAGACGTCCCAGTTACCTTAACATTCGTAGTGTTTTTTAAGCAATTTAATTGTAATGATAGAAAAGATGAGAGGAACAATAACTGGTTTCTTAATTGTATTGGTGGTTTCCATTTAAAATGCAAGTAACTCGGAAATAAAGAGCCATGGTGATAAGGTGATGAGAATAGCACAGTATATGTAATTTAAGCCAATGTGAATCTTTGAGAAATTATCTGAGTAAAAATTGAAAGAAAGTTATTAATACACCTTGTAATAAAAGGCTAAGCTGGTATAATTAAAGATTTATAGGTATATCATCCAAGTCTACTCAACTTTGCAAGTGGTAGAAAACTTTAGGGCAAGTCAGTAATGATAGCAGGCGCCAATAGGAAAACATTTTGTTTATTACAAATAGAAGAAGACGTTAAGGTTTCTAGTTGTTAGTGTTGCTTCAATTAGTTGCTGGTAACAGTTTTACTCTAATGGTGCGATCACTTCGAGGATTTGACAAAATCCTCTGGAGTCACTACACCTTTAAGATTATTTCTACGCAGCTTTAAATACTAGGCGTCATAGAGGTATGAATACCAAAGCAGCTATCCCAAGATCTCGTTGCTGCTTTTGGAACAATGTAATAGAGATATAAGTCATGGAAAAATGGCTACCTGAGAGGGATCTTTGTGACGGGAAACCAGTGATGTGAGTGTGTTTCCGTTACGCAGTTTTACAAGAGAGCTCGTATATCTCAGAATACATTTGGATACATCATCATTGGCGTCATGTTCTCTTGAGTTACAAACGACGATTCTATTCACAAAGGAATTAGAAAAGAAGCTTAAATCAGCACAAACAGCATGAGAAATGCTATCATCAGAAAGCACCAGCGAAATTGATCAATTTATTATAGCTGCACCCTTGTATGGGGAAAAATAACGCGGTACAAGTATACAGTACTCCATATCGTGACCACAGAAAACTATGATGTTGGTTTTTTGCTAATTTTCCGAGCGACCTTTCCGAGGTACTGAGAGATATTCCTTTTTTATGAGCAATAATGTTTTACCATAAGCAGCATCACTCCAGGATGATGATCTGGAAGAAAATAGTGTGATAACCTGGAGTTACCCCTTACATTCGAATCTTCCTGTCTATCTGTAAACTCGGCTAGATGTGTAGGAGGAACTAAATAATCCACATACATTATGCCAACCTAATTTGATTTATTAATTCTTATTACTGATTATGAACAAACTCAATACAATTCTAATTAAGGTATATAACAATGATAGAGTGCAGAGGTGAGATACACAAAGGTGTTAATAATATTGTAGAACTTTAACTGAATCTAAGATAGCATAAATACGCTCATTTACAACTACGCCGCACTCTAATATTCAGCTTTTACTTAACCAATTTTACGATACCTGATTCCTTAATGCTTCGGTTCCTTCACGGAGAACTTCAGGCACTATCTTTAGCTGTATCAAATGACGATGGCTCCACACTTCGTAATATTTAATTTCACTGATTTTCAATCTTTACTAACCACTTCTCCTTGCACACATCAAGCGTATCAACTTCGCTTAACTTGTCAACAACCACGTGTCGACAGCTCACTTGCTTCACTTTACTTCACTTAACTTGACTTGACCTTTTACTTCACTCTCTTTCAACTCGCGAAAACCGAATTTATATAATATTCCTCATTTACATAAATTACGTTTGGTTTCTCGATGAAGGTTGGTTGAAATAAATATTTTGATTTAAAGGGAAAAGAAGATATTAGTCGAATCGCGTATAGATCCGTCACAAGGGTATTCACATAACATGATTCAACGGATTCCTAAGAAGGAGATTTGATAAAGTACTACTAGGGTAAATCGGTTAATTTATAATAATGCGAATTACTTTCAAAATCATGAATCAGTAGCCTCACTAACAGTATGAGACTCAATTGGGATGCTTATATAAATATAAAATGTTACCACTAGTCTTTGATTAGACAGTCATTTATAGTTCTGAGGAATCGTATTGTGATTAAGGTCACTCTCTTTTGCATGCCAGACATTATTAAACTTCGATAAAACTTTCCTGGTTATCACTTCCTGCGTTACATTGAGAGTTATATTTATACCAAATTTCAATTCATTAAATCATATATTTTCGAAATACCTCAATCTTTCTCTTTACAATCACCTTAATTTTCGACAGTCTGTATACAGGGTGATCCCGAATCCATGGTACAAACTTTATGGGTAGGTACGAGATACTCTAACAGTCATTTATTGTGTAAGAATGTATGGGCACAACTGACGTGGTGAGGCCCAAACACACAAAAATAAGTGACGAAAGGAAATACATAGGGTTTATTGAAAGCGTCGTTGACAACTGTGATGTTTGCAATAAATGTTCCTAACTGATCAGCACATGGGTTATGAAGCTCAGCAGCAGCGAAAATTTCTGTTCCACCAATCACAGTCGAAGACATTCTGTAGGATTCAATATTTAATACTCGTGGAAAATAAAAGAAGTGTAAGCGATTTTTGTTTAACACTCAACAGACGGTTTGATGACTTACATTCCCGCGATAAAATCAGCTGTTGTACTTGACTCGGGTCTATTAGACAAAACGTTCAAGATGCTTTCTTCTAAGAGGGGACTGGGTACAGCCTTTTCGTCTGCTAGCATTATATCAAGAACGATTTTGTTTCATGAAGTTGACGATGGAATGGTTGAAAAATTCCGTGATCAGCATTCGTTGAACAGGAAACAGCGAGTGAGACATTTGTAGCTCAGCTCTGGTGTTATCTTTTGCACTGTCGATCAAGTAATGCATGTGTGCATTTTCGGCATTCATAGTTTCCCATCGTAGAATTGTGAATAGCACGTTCCGCTACTGAGATACGTCATTTTGAATGGAGGCTAGACATCTACTGCCTCTTACCGGCAACGCAACAAACCGATAACTCAATTGCTCTTTCCTTTTATTTCCCTTGTTTGCTCCTCACTTCATCACTTGCAACCATAATTTCATACGCAATAAATTATTGTTACAATGTCCTGTATCTACCTTTTAAGTTTATTCCATGAATTCGAACATGAATTCCATGAATAGATAGTTGAATAATTTTCAAAATTTTTATACTAGCGAATACAGCTTATGTTAAATATCAATCCTTAGTCTTCCAAAAATGTATCATTGCTTCAGAAACATTTTAAAGCTACAAAAATAATTATTCAGTTATTTATAATGTTACTGGTCTACACTGTACTTTGATTACTATGCATTCGTTTACCAGTTTACAATAAAATAAATTATCTAATGGTAATTTTTTTCAAAATTTTTTTTATTCCTATATCTTTTGAGAATAAAATAGTTTTTAAGACCAAACTCTTTTCTTCGTTTTCATTCAGCTGTTTTATAAAGGCTTGATTTCAAAGCAACATAATTAAGGAATTGTTTTCACATTTAAGCAGTCACGCAGAATGAAACTGAAATACGCGTAGAATACTTAAATTGCAAGGAACTCAGTTTTTTGATTGCACAAAAAAATTAAGAGTTTCTTTGATTCCGTAACCCCAATGAAACTGATGTTTATTTAAATTCACCTTTTGTTTCAAACTAGGGTTTCACGCTTCATGAACCAAAGCAAACGCAATTAAATTCAGAGGAAAAAACGTAATATTATTTTTAAATGTTTATCTATTGTTACACGCACAAGCAAAAATGCTGATTCATTTAAAACAATTTGAATACATTTAAAGTGAGATTTAATCTTCTTTGTCGCCTTTTTTCTTCTACAAAAGAAGAATTGATGGTTTTATGTTCAATAAACTGAAACGTACCTTTTGCAATTTTAGGATGATAAAACTTTGCTTTATAGTATTAATAAAATATATAAATTAAATACAGCTTTCTAACAGAAAGTTATTGAATGTAACTTTTATCCACAGTATTTCTTACGGTATCATTGACTTTCAAATTTTAATTATGAATCTAAGTAGTTGCCGTGAAGAAAAACCGAGTTTTCTCTTTCATCATTAAATTAAACTTATTATTTTCCAAAGATTTTCATGGCGCAATTTTATAGTTATGATAACAACTAACTCAGGTATATAGCGTTTTGTTATTTAACCTAAAGTTTCCATTATGAATTTTATACCAGCAAACTGTATGCAATTAATTTTAAAGATACCAAATTTAGAAATTTAAAATGTATTTCACTTACTTAATATGTAGGGATTCCTGACGATAAATAAGATATTTCTGAGTCAAATTAAAAAACTGTTAATTGCTGAAGATGCTGTTGTATATTCCCAAACGATGTTCCTGCCTCCGGAAAATTTAAAAACAGACGAACAGCTTGTACCATTTTGTGGTAAGAACTTATATAGTAGACCTATTTACCATTAAAGCCTTGGATGAAGTACGGGATTTTTTATACTGATTATATCCTTACCAATAAATTATTGAAGAGAAGATGACTGCATTTTGAAACTTTTAGGAAAAACAGTGATGCATTCCTCCTGAGTTTTTATCCTTCTGAGACCAAAAATCATTAATATCATTGTGTAGAATTTCAAAAGGATATGACTGTTGGGTAATATTCACTTAAGAAATGCAAGTATGGATCTTCTTTTCACTTTCTTATTACTAAGGAAGCGTTTCGCAAGAAAAGGGGAAAACCCGGCATAATGTTGTTTTATAATCAAACTATTATTGTACATATTTTTTATAATGGGAAATATTGGCAATAACAATGTAATTGCAAGGTGTAAGTAAAAATTGTTACGGAAACTTATGAATAGTTTAATTTGATTTAATATTTTATAATCCTTATTTAGAATAAAGCTATTGATCTGAGAGAGTTGAGTAGAAGAAAAAAAAGAGAGAGGTAATATGTCTTTACACAAAATAGGCTTGTTACAATAATAATAACAAAATATATAAAATGATTTGAATAGAATATACCATGTGACATAATAGAAATCTTTACGAACTGCGTCGATTAGTCCTATGGAGGCGAAGCATGACAGTAGGAAGGGAGAAAATAATGCACGGGAAGGAAGATTAATGTACTACAAATGCATATTTTTAGAATTTTAAGGACTTAAATTAAAAATTTTAAAACTTTTATTTGTTTTATAACACGATCGATTTGGAGTAGAACTTGAATATTTTAATAGTTTCGATAGAAAATAATGTTTCTAACGTAAAATTTTCAATAATTAAAAGATTTAAATACTATAGATTTAAAACATTACTTTTTATTTTATTGAATGACCGAAGTAATGTGTAAGGTCATAAGAGATTAACATAATTTTCATGAAAAAAGAAAAATTTATATTTTAACATCACTGTAAGTTCAGTGCAAGAAAAGAATGACTCATGCAGTATTAATATTGCTGAAAAAAGGAATATAATCAAATCTCCGTTTTACTTTCAAGTTAATAATTCATTTATAAATTATATGAGGTGCACAGATTTATAAATGTTTATTTTTAAGTTTGAGTAAACAATTTGAGGATTATTTATTTCATTTCAAATAAAAATACTTCAGTTATACATGCATATCTAAAACCAACTAACGAGGAATCTATCATTACGTTATAAAACAAAATGTTAGAATAAATATAAATATACTATTTTTTCTTTGAACAATATTATGTAAAATGGTGTTATAAATTATAAAAGTAATAACAATAACTTATTCTCTAATATTTAACACTCAAGTTAAGTATAATTACAGGATGAAATTGAAAAATATCGTACACCTCAAGGAAGATTCATTTCTGAACTTTATGAAAGTATGCTTTGAATCACAACATAAAAAGCCATAGCTTTTTAAATCGATTAATTTCTGGACCTTTAATAATGGTACTCTACTTTTAGTTCTACTTATTCTTCATTACTTAATACATATATCATAAGAAAATGTCTTTAATATAAACCTTTCTTCAAATTAGCTTGCCTTAGTAACGATTTTTATCATCAGTTTGTTAGAAATCCACAAAACAATGTTTGGAGAAAAATTAGTGAACTATTATCCACTACTGAATATTAAAACCATGTGAGGTTAATATTTCTTCCTCAGCAGTCCAAAAAAACAAGAATTCTGCAGAGAATAAATTTTCGAAAAGCATCTAAGGAAATGTAAGCAAGTTCTTTGGCCTGAAGCCGTAAGCACTAAACAAATCCTATTATTATTGGTTACTATTAAAGGAAAGTACCATGACTGAGATACCATGAGAAGAAGCACCTAACAACCTCTCTTTATTTGTGTTATTTTTATTATTATTATTTGTGTCTTGTATCGTTTTCCTTTCATTGCCTTTTTTCTCCTTATAGAGTCTATTTCTTGTAAGAAACAGCTTTGACTAGATTATTAATAGCAATATTATTGCAACTACTAAGGCACTGATGGTTTAAGATATTTCCTAAAGCTAGAATTAATGGAAATCTTTTCCAACGTTCAATCACGTTTACCGATACGTCAAATAGCTAAAAATAAATTATATTTGTTTTAGTCACTTTATACATAACTGAATTTTACGTTAATAATTTATTCAAATTTTTTATTCTAATATTTTACATATGGAAGTCAGATGTATTTACACGAAATAATAACACCGTTTATTCAAAACTTCAAGACTTTTTTTCCCTACGTTTGCATTTTTTTTTCAACTAAAATTGTTTTTCTTAAACAAACCTTTTTCGACAAGAAGGAAACAGAATTTATTCAAAATACTAAATGTAAACTATACTTAGAGAGGTGACTAATTATTTTTGAATAAATATTAGAAAGCATATTTTCAAATAAGCAAGTTATGTAAGACAAGAGTGATAATTTTTCGATGATACGAATTAGTTTCCATATGTTCTTGAAAAGATTAAATATCATTTAAGGAATCAATCTGAAGTTTGAAAATGCTGACCAATAAATTTGTAGGAAAATATTGCTTAAATGTTAGAGTAAAAGTGGAGATTCTTTTTTTTTAAAGTAGTGATTCCTGAGTTGCTGAGATGTAATTTTAATTTTTTTGTAATTTATTTCAAATATTTTTAATTAAGCAATATAATAGAGAAAAAATCAACAAATTGAATATTCGGAAAAAACTTTATTATAATTCATATAGAAAATTATTTTGGAGGTTTTTTTCCCCGGTTGAGTGTTTAAGGATAAATAATCAAATAATAATTTATAACTCTGAACCACTTTTATTTAAACTATTAACTTAATACCTTAATAGTAATTTAACTATGGCAGATAAAGAACACTAGAATTTATGCAAGATGATACAAATTGAAGCTTCCTAGTTTCCGAATCCAGGTTAAGTTCCAACACCAATCACAGGGAGTTTCGGGATATATAGTAAAGGATAATCTTCAAATCAATATTTACTCTTACAAACCCATATCTTTACAAGTAACACCTTAACATAATTTACATTTCCACTTCAGATGTCTTTAAATAGCAATACTAAATAACATGTAACACGGTTCCGCCTCAAGACTAGATTGTCATATCATTCAAACAATCCTCAAAATATATTTCCCTCAAGTTTAGTTGAAAATGTTTCAGAATAAGAAATTAAAAAAAAATAACTTTCAATAAGATTTATGCTAATTATATATTAGCATTATTACTTTGTGTAGTAAAATTACATTTGATTTCCTATCCTTGTGATGTGTTCGGCGTTATTTACTGTCATCAAGCCTAGAGTTTTAATTGATTTTGACAGCTAGCGTACTTATTTGCAGTATTTGAGAAAAATTTTCATTGACAATTAAAGTGGAGCATAAAGACACACTTTTTATATAAATAATGCTCTGCTAATTTTAATCTAATAAAAAAACAGATATTCTAGAAAAATTCTGAGCAAAATTTAAAAACTAATATAATCAAAATTGCAGATATGTAACACAAACTGTGTGCTTTAAATGTGATGCATTTTATAGTTTTGCGCGATCTAACCTATAGAAGCCAGCAACAACCTCCGCACCGTAGTGATCATTTTGGTGTAGTGGTTAAGTTACTTGGTTTCGGATTCAAAGGTCCCGGGTTCTGTCCTCCAGATAAGCGCGCCACTTCAGTTTTAAATAGAAATATTATTTTTTGCGTTTAAGATACAAGTAATTTTTCTGTCCTTATTAAACAACACTGTCATTTTTTTTTTTTGGAAATATAAATATACTTATTTTTGTCCATTTTTTAAACTTTAAACTTTTGCTTTTTTACTTTTTATAAAACATGGTAGAAAATGGTGTCGTAGGTCAGATTTAGTCGGAGTAATTTTTTAAAAAAATAAACAATTAAAAAAAGATGTGATGTTGAATTGAATGAAAAGATGTAATAAGAAGTAAAAAATGGGAGTATTACACGTAAAAATATGTTAAATATGCGAACAATGCATCACAGCTCGACGTCAAAAATGCAACCACCAGAGATATTCAGAGTAACTATTCGAATTTGCTTCCATGTAGATCATTGCATAGTAATCAATTTAGGTGTCCCAAAAGAAGAAATCCAAATATTGAAGTCGGGGAGAGTGGAAGCCAAGCAAATAATACGTTGACTTTTAATAAATCTGCCGGGATATGTAGCACGGAGAAATCGAAAAATGTACTAGTGCATAGTAATGTATGGACCGCACGTTCAGATGCGCATTAACTGATAATCCCAACAACAACTCCTGGAGGACATGCTGTAGAAAAACAAGGTATTTTGCGACTATAAGTCATTCGGAAAGTATATGAATACCCCAGCATTCGTTTTACCATTCTTTTCGTCAGCTTATTTTATTTTTGAAGGTTACAAAACATGGTTTGCGACCCCATGTTGATTTGTCTTCTTTATACTGTCTATTATCACCCCTTTGAATATTTCATTCGAGTTCAACAACATCCTGTATATGTATAATTGCACAAAAAGCTCAGAAATATATTTACATCCATTATAATAAAAAGAAAACTCACTGTAAGAAATCATTAATAAATCAATAACTTGTGAAAGAATATTTTCAATGTAATATTCGTAATATTCCATGCGTTGCTTTTTTGTTATATGGTCGAATGAATGATAAATTCAGTGAATTACAATATCAATTTGAAGGTATTAAAGTAATTTATCTTTTCTGTTTAATGAATTTTTGTACTTTTTCTTTGAATTTTATCTAGAAAACTTCATAAAATTTAAAATTTTATCTAATTTGAAAATATAATAGTTATTTTAAAATATCTTAAGATATTTTTACCACTTATTCATAACTAATAAAATTGCTTTCTTTAAAGTGAAATATTTTCACCATATACACACAGTTAAAAAATGCCATGGATTTATAATTATTTTAATGTTGCTTCATAAATGTGTAGAATGACATTCATCATAAAAAATAATGTAGTGGTATAGTGTCAAAAAATGTCTTAATCAAACTTTTGTTTTAACTTTTATCTCCTACAAAAATACCTTGAAAATATATGTCCCTTTTTTAAATAATATGTGTAAAATAATTCAATACTGATGCACAAAATTTCTAAAAAAAATAACTTAGAGCAGCTTTCTAATTTAATTTGTAGCAAAAGTATTAGTTTTAGATATTTAAAAAGGATAATTCTTGAAGATTAAAAGAAATAAAAATTAAATCTAAAAATAAAAAAGGTGTTTTTTTTACTTCTCAAATATTTTGTAGCATCAAAATTGAATTTTTTTGTTCAGGGGAAAAAATGAAAATGAAATATTTTAATCATTTTTTTAAATGTCACTTTTCTAGTTTGTCTTATAAAGAATTTTTAAATTTCATAAAATGATCGAGTTATTTTACATTTTTCTCAACTGATTTGTTTTTTATGTTTATTTTAAACATTACTTTTACCATGTTATTTGATTTATTGATTTAAAAGCATAATCTGATTTTAAGGGAAATATGATGCTTTGTATTTTAATAGCTGATGCATTTTGTTATAAATAGAAAAATCTTTTGACAGCTGAATTATCTGATGGATTGGGTTGTACATTTTTTCTGCTTATTTCCAATACCTAAAATGTAATATATGTTGTCTTAAATTAAGTTACAAAATATAAGATATAGTTTAAAATCCACGATGTGTATTTTATATTCTTACGATCTACTCTATGAACTTATATTACTAAACACTAGTTGTTTATATAAAATAAACACTACTATTTTGAAATGGAGTTTGATATTCTCCAAAATCTTCTTTACGTATTATATAACATAAAAACGTGCCAAGAAAGAAATGAAAAGATTTTGGTGGTTTAGTGACGGATAAGCTGGAGCTCCAAAGCTTTGCACCGGAGCTTTAGGATGTCACTTATAAAAGAGAACGTAAGAAGTAACTTTCATAGAAATGTGGTTCAGTTGAGCCGTGTGAAAAATATCAATATTTTATTGACGGAAAAATACTAGAAGATATCACTTGCAAAAGGATATGCAATTGATTAAAAAGCCTCGGGATACTTAAATCACAGTATTGCCAGATGTTTGGTTCGAAACGATGTTATACACTCATGTCCATAAATTAAGGATAATGAAGTTTAGGCAAAGAAAGAGACAGAAGCAAAACAAATTTGACTTAATTGTAAAGTTTATTTATTAAACAAAAGGTAAAGAGCAAAAAAGATGCTATAGGTTTGACATAATTAATAAAAATTGCGATTTTTACTCCCTGGAGCAAATTTTAAAAAAGAACCTTTTACAAAAAACAGAATAACATGGTTAGTATGATGGTTAATACGGAGTATGTCACCCGTACGATGCAATACAGGCCTTACAACGCCTACGCATGCTGAGTATCAAGTTATCAATCTGATCTTAAGGAATATTACACCACTCATCAAGCAATGCCCTCCGAAGTTCCGGTAGACAGGTGGGAGGGGGTTGACGGGCTGCAATTCGTCGGCCAAGGATATCCCACACATGCTCCTTGGATTCAAGTCTGGTGAGTATGCTGACCGATCCATACGGGTGATATCCTCCGATTGAAGGCATTCGTCTACAATGTTTGCGCGGTGAGGACGGGCGTTGTCATCCATAAACAGAAATTCAGCACCCATGGCGCCCCGAAACAAACGTACATGTTGTTCCAGAATGACATCCCGATAGATGTGGCCTGTCATCGTTACACTCTGAACATGCAGGTCAGTTCTGGAACCAAGAATAATTCCTCACAAAACGAGCCATCCTGCACCACTATAATGGTGTTGTTTAATGGTGTTCTCTTGGTGGTAACGGGTACCTGGCGCTCTCCATATGAAAGTCCGGCGAGAATCAGACGACAAACTAAACCTGAACTCGTCGGAAAACATCACACAAGACCACTGTTGCGGTGTCCACAATGCATGCTCTGTACTCCAGGATAATCGCAGGCGACAGTGAGTTTCGGTAAGGGGAACACATCTGACAGGCCTACGAGCATATAGACCAATGTGCCCTAAGCGTCTGTACACGGTCTGCCTTGAAACTGTCGTACCGGTAGCTGAAGAGAGCTGACGATACAGGTCTGATGCTGTGCTCCATCTGTTTCTTTTGGCAGTAACTGCCAAATACCGGTCCTCATTCGGCCTTGTAACTCGGGGGCGACCTGTGCTGTAACATCTACTCACATTACCATCATCTTGGAATCGTTGCCAAAGCCTGGAGATGACACTCTGGGCGATTCCAAGTTCCTCGGATACTTTCCGCTGGGTACGTCCACATTCCAGTCGTCCGATAATTCTACCACGTAAAAATCATCAAATGCTTCCTTTGTGCCATAACTATGCGGTTATTGCACTGAAAGGCTTTTAAAGCGCTTGTGAACAACTTTACTTTTTTGCCACCATTCCTTATATACCCTTCTCTTACACTCTCGTCATTGTGACGTACTATCCGCGCCATCTGGTGGTTTCCTGTAATTTGCATATTCTTCTTCAAGATGTGTGTGATAATTCTACAGGTGAAATTTTTATTTTAGAGTTCAATTTCTGTGTAATTGTGGATTATCCTTAATTTATGGACATGAGTGTATTTTGACGATGTTCTCGAACACGTGAACCATAACGATTAACATTGTTTAGAGGACGCAATTGATAGAGGGTGACTACAGAATATAAGGAATTATGAAATTTCCAATTAGTGACCATAGCCCTTCTTGCTTCAATACAAATAAAAGTATAGCCGGGTTAGGGTGGATTGTAACGTCTATTGACAGTCAATTCAATGAGTGGTGGCTGAAGGCCGGAATGAAGATCATTGGTCTTACAACCTCATCACCTTTGAACATTACCGGATATGTGTGTGTAGTGCTCCCGAACGACTATGACCTGTGATAATTAACGACTGGAACATAATTCTTGTCAGCAATTAATCATGTTTTCAAACAAGCTCTCTCTGAGAAAAAACGAAGACGTGTCTGTAGACTTCAAGGACGAGAGTCATACTTGCTGGACTAATACACATCCAACTCACATTGTTCTGGTAACCAGGTTTTAATGTAAATGATGGCATTTTATTTGACAGCCCCTTTCTGTTACTATCCCACTCGCCCTTACAGCACGATCAGTGATGCATCGGCTCGATTCTAGCTTTGCACTTGTTATTCTTAGTTGGCATCACCACTAAGTTAATATTATAACAGCATAATAATTTACTGCGTACGGGAAGTCTATTTTTACTCGAACTCATGATTCACGTCACTCCCTTGGTTACCGCGACCATTATTTATATCTTTATATATAAAAGAGTATTTTTGGATATATATAGCCATTTCTTAATCGTACTATCTTAACTGGTCAGTTGTTCCTTGTATGACATGGAATCTTGCTAGTACAACTCTTCAAAATTCATACACTCGCTATCCTGTACAGTTCTGTAGCAAACAGGTTGGAGCTCAAAAGTTTTCTGTTGTGTTGTCTCTGCGTTTCTCTCCTATAAAGCAGTCCCTGTAATCTTGTATGTCACCCCTTCTCAGTGTTTACCGGTTCTTCAGGCGATAATACACTTTTATTGCTTTCATTCTTCAAGTGGACAATAGACCAACCTCACCAGTTTTCAGCAGTCAATATCTTTCGCCGTGGCCTTATTACACATGGGTTCAGAAAGGATGGTCCACTGTTGTGAAGGAGAGATGCGTAGGATTGTGTATGAATGTATTTTTAATACATGAATTTTTACTTCTGTATAATATATTTATATATTTATATTATTTAATATGTACTTTTAAAATACTTTAAAATAATCTTTACATATGTACAATTGTTGTTTTAATACATAGTTTCAAATGTTAATGTGTTGGAAATAAATTATCTTTGTGTATTTTGGGAGCTTTTTCTACCCTATTGATAATTCGAACTCTTGATATTTCTATGCTTTTCATTGGTCCACCTAACTTAAAAATATCGAGAGTCGGCTGTATATGAAATAAATGGAAATTAATATAGAAAAACGCGTGAATGCTTAATGTTTATGTCTATTGTATTTATGCTTTTAAAACTCGTTTTATGTGGTTTTTATTCAATATTGAAAGATTAATCTCTATATAATGAATTGTTCATACTATGAACTTAATTTTTGGATTTTGCTACTTCCTTAAATAGAGGTCTATTATCTAGGGATATGTTTAACTTTGTATTACGATTGTATTGAGTATGTATCTATATTTATATACAAATATAGTGATTGAAATACTTTCAGTTTTAAGATAATCATTTTAAATACCGCGAAACATAATTTTTCCTTTTCTGAATTTATTGCATGCAGCGTTTATTATTGAAAAACTTGATAAGTGAACATCTTGATAAGTTAAAATTGCTCAGAAATGAATAATTTACGTTTATTATATTCCTACCTACCTTGCATGTTTCTAACATCAAACAAGCATTTAAAAATACATATAGAAGATTAAAATTTTAAAAGATCTCTTTAAGTCCTCATTCTCGTATATCCCCAAAGATTTATTAAATCTTCCACAGATGTTTCTGTTGGGAACAATTTTTATTGAAAAAACTTTTGAAAAATTTTACGAAGCATAAATCTGAAACGATCTAAAGAGGTTTTTGGTTAGATACCCCACGAGAGATGACTAGTACACAATAAACGAGAATACGATGCATAGTATTTTACATTTAAGAAGGAATAATCCCTTTTATTTTGCATTCGAAATTTATTTCTAAGATAAAAAGGTTTTTAATTTTATGAATATTACTTTTTTTCCATGGATAAATAGCTGTTTAAATCAATATAAACAAGAAACGCTTAAAATTCATTTTCTTATCAGTGTCTGTATAACTTGATTCATATTTGCTTTTATAACAAAATTTTTAACGGTTTTTTTATAGAAAAAATATCACTCTCAGGAATTTGGAACACTTTAATATATTTTCTCTATAACAATTTTAAAAAACATAGTATGTTTCAAATTAACGTTGAAATTATTTTAATTTCAACTAAAAATATAAGAATGAAAAACATTTCAAAAATAAATAATAAATTTTCTAAAATATTTTCTTAATATTTTTTTAATTAAGAAAAAATTGTGATGTTGTATATATTTGAAATTAAAAGATTACGTTTTGTGTTGGGATTTGGCTTATACATTTCTCAAGGAACGAAGTTAAAAAAATAATTTTTAATAATAAATTTAAATGTTACTTTTACTATGAACCGCATATTATTTCAGAAAAAGTTTATATATATATTATTATTAAACCTTTATAATTATTAAAACATTTTAAAATAATGTTCTGGAAATATACTTAAATTTAGATAGAGTTATTAACTAAAATACATCTATTTTATGATAATATATAGAAATAGTTGAGTAAGAAATATTAGCTATAAAAGTACAACAGCAAACTCTTTGCCTTAGATACCATTAATGCAGGTTTAAACATGTTTCTTGGCCAGCCAACCTTCACCTATAATTTCGTAAGACTACTGAACAACAGGGAAAGAAGAAGATAAAAAAATGTATAATTATATAATAAAATAAACTAACACTAATAAATTGCATATAAGGATATAATTTAATTCAATACATTTGCGTATTGAGTTAAAATCTTTGAGTTAAAAACTGGACGATAATAAAAATTACTACGTAAAATCAACATCTAGTTAGTGTTGCTGCCCAAAACAAAAGGAAGTGATATTAGAAGAGAATAACAGTAAAATGGGTTAAATAAGATAAAATAAAATCAAGTCTATAGTTAGTTATATACTTAAAATTCTTATATATTGATATAAAGTTTATTGTAATTAAAAGAACCTCCAAACGCATACACATACAATAATAGTGCACTTATTTTTATTGAACATGTTGAACCGTCTTTGCCTAACTGTCTAATTCATTTAATGGGAAAAATTTTGAGCTTAAACAAATATTATTACATTTTATCATTTAACTGAAATCGATTAGAAATATAAATGTAAAGAAAATTAATAGTGAATCCAAGAATGATTAGTAAAGTTATTACAAATTAAAAATAAATATTAGATTTATCTCTAACTATTATATTAATACGATTAATATTGTTAAAAATAAATTTTCCATAAATAGAAATCAATATATCTGAATTCCAATATGACGTTTCAGAATGTTAAAATCAAAAGCTTTTATTATATCATAAATATTACTTTCTAATTTATAATATTTAATATATGATGATACACCTGAATTCCAAATGATTAGAATTTAAGATCACTCACATGGTTTTGTGCAGAAAGAACAATATTAAGATCTGTCTTATAAGTAAGTTATACAGTGAGTTTCTTATTCGGAAAGGGAATTAGAATATTGTTTTTATTTTTATTTTTCTTCTGAAAATGTCGTATTATGCCACGCATATAAGAGTTCAAAGACTAACAACGAGTGTGATAGTTTGAAAGTGCTAGGTTCATAGTTAATCGAGAGACAACTCGTTTACCTTTATCGATATTGTTCCTAGTCTTCTTCAGAATCCAACCACTGTGTTAAAATTGTGGAAGTAATGGACTTAAGTGGTTCATGGGGAATTTCAAATAGGGTCCCAAAATCGTCTTTACCCGAGAAAATAACCATGACGTCAAATAAGTTCGGCAAGTTTATAAAGCGCCAAGTATCTCCCAGGACTCTACGATAAGTTTGAAACGCACAAACTGCCTACACGACGTCTATCCTTGCGGTTTCTCTTCGTGGGACAACAATAATGTTCTATACCGAATAATGGGTGCAACAGTTTAATTGTGTCTTTGTTCAAAAGGGTTCCTTATTCTGTATTTAGTTTCATGATGAACGTATTTGTGTAAGTAGGCACCGAGGAGAACGCGTCTTCTGCTAGTATTCTATATCTTCATGCACCCATACATTTCAGCAAAACAGAACAACTTCAAAATAGAAAAAAAAATGAAACTGCAGAAATGAAATTACTGTCCTGTCAAGTTGACTCGAGACATACATTATAGGTAAAAATATCAATAAACTAAATTTGAATAAAGCCAAAGTCCAAAATGTTCTAAGTGAATTCTTCCAGAAAATTTAACAGGATTCAAAAGAAATTTAAGAAAAATAATCCATAAAACTTCAGGTTTTAGAAATAAATTTATAAGCCTTAGAGTTAAAATAACTTTACCCAGTTCATTCGAACTAACAAAGAAAATAAATTTTAAATATAGCTCTGTGGTTTTGTATAAATGATAGATAAATATTATATTTCCATAACTCTTAAAAATTTATTCTTTTCAGTTTTATTAGAAAACATTTTGTCACTATTAACTCACAAGTTTTTCCAACTAACTACTGTTAAAGAAGAAAAACATTATTCAGGAAAAGCTTAGCTGAAAATATAATTTTTGATTAATAAACAAGTTCATACATTTTGCAGCAAATTGTTCAATTTATGAAATCTGATAACTCTTGGCTCCCATTGCATGAGGAATTCCATTTCATAATTAGATTTTGATGCGCAGTGTTTAAAACTTTTCATGTGTTATGTATTGTATGCTTTCAATGTATTCAAAAGATGTAAAGATATAATAATTAGTGGAATAATAATTTCAATGCAATACACATAAGGAATTATAATTCGTACCCATGTCAAGGTCAACGCATATAATCATGTATGAGACTGACAAAACTATCTTTATAAATGTTGATGAATGAAAAGCTTCGTAGAATGTTATGCATCTAACTGCACACAGATAATACTTAACTAACTTATATACTCTAAATACAATAGATTGGTGCTATACATCTAATTTTAATTATTACGTTTAGAAATTTGATAGCATCTCAATTGTGGACATTCCTCAAAACATTTATCAATGACAGGAAAAGTTGAAAACAATTTAATGTATTTGGGTTCCGAAGCATGGAATTAAATATTATTTAATTGTGTTCAAACCTTTATTAGTGTAATTTTGTTAAAATTATTTTGCGGGTTTTTAAAAGAATACATTAAATTTTGAGATTTTATTATTTTTTTTTAATTCAGCATGGAATGCAGGTATATAACTCATTATAAAACACTTTATATATATTCTTTAAAAATACTTTTGTGTGTACTTTTAAGTACATTGATGATATTTGATGATGATGAAATGATATTTGCCTAGTGAGACGCTAGTGGAATTACTTCATCGGAGTATTAATCTTATGCCATTTTAATATAAAAAAAACTTTAGAAAATTGTCTGAGCACCAAAAATAAATAATAAGGTAAATTTTAATTTTATGATGCAGATATGATCAGATCTTACCGAAAATATTCATACAAATTAATTTAGTTGTGTTTGATATTCATTAAATTTTTGGAAATAATTAATTTTTTAAAGAAATTTGCTTAACACTTTTTTAAATTAATTTTAAATTATTTATCTATAAAATATTATGCAATTATATAATGTTCTTTTTGAAACACGAGTTTTTAAGGGGAAAAAATTTGGAAGCAGGAAAAGTTAGGGAAAAGTTACTTTTATCACGTAAATTACATACATGTATATATATATATATTTTAGTCATATGTTTACAATTAATGTTCATGCCTCACTTTAAATTAAATTTTGAAGAAAATATTCAAGGTTACATAGTAAACTTTTAAAATTACATAAAAATATTATAAAATGTATAAGAGTTTTCAATCCAGAAGTACTTATTTTGATAATTACGTACCATAAATATCCATGGGGCTGCGAAAAAATGTATCAAAAGTATTATAGTTTGTTATATTTGCAATGAAAGTATTCAATCTTAGTTAATAATATTGGTTTTATACTTCTAAGTTCTAAAACTATTTCTTATCCTAATATTAAGCTCGATAGAATACGTACTCTATTTCATTCAGAAACATTGAGGCATATGAATGAGGTCATTACGTAGTATTTATGAATCTATCCTCCCTCGTAAAGGTGTCAGATTTATAGGCATTTCTATTACGCTTTTCATTATCTAGAGAAATGCATGGGGAATACTTATTCCGGTATTATGTAAAATATATATTTGCAATTGATTTCCATATAATTATTGGATCATTAATTCAATCTGCTCTGTTTTCTTTAAAAAAATTTTTTTTTAAATTTATCAAATCAAAATGATTATTTTTTTTCAATTAGTATTTTTGTATGTGATTGATTTACTTGAGAAGCTTGTTAATATTCTGTATATGACTTAAAAATATCATAGTTACAAAAATCATAAAAAATTAGCTATTTAACTTAATGCGTTAACTCAACACAAAGTACGGAATATTATTTTTAATTCACTATACTATGAAGAAAAAATTGAAGATAGATTATGAAACGAACTCCCCTTTCTATGAAAAAAAAACTACTTAAATCAAACTGAGAGAACGTAAAAGAGTATAAATTGATGCATTTTCTTAAAATATCAGTTTTATCATAGAAAAGGGGGGGGAATGGTTTATGATTTCTGTCGTATGGTTTGTGGTTTTTTTCCCCGTTCAGTAGATACCTCTTTTTCATGTACATTTCTTGAAAAAAAAATGGGGAAAAAAACGCCTTCAAGATTTGATAAATGTTGCATTATCAGCAGTAAAGACGAAACATGCATTAATGGTTTGAAAGAAAATATGTCTTATAGAACACACATGACAATAAACAAGGAATTATAATCCTAAAAGAAAACAAATAAATGTTTATAACAAAAAATATTTATTCGAACTTGTGTTTTTTTAACATTTTTAATTAATCGAGATAGAAGTAGTTTTGTGATAATAAGTATTTATTTACTCGTAGTCATCGTTGTTAAAAATAAACAACAAATCTGAAATTTTGTTTGTTATTTTTTCATATTCATAAAATATTCATAAATCATTATTGCCGTATATAAACAAGATAACTTCAATAATATTAATAATTAATAAATTTAACGCAAATAAAACAATTTTAAATTACCATAATTTTTATTAAATGTTTTTGAAATAAAAATAATTTCATTGGTATTTAAAGAAAAATGATGGAATATATAATAAACGCATTAAAATGTAACAATTTACTTCTGCAAAAACTTTAATTTGGGTATATTAAATTAAAAAATTTTTCGACAGCTCCAGGAGCATTCTTATATATACCGAAATGTCCCGTTATGAAAAATCAAATCTACATTTATTGTATAAAACTTATTTATAGATTTTAAAGCGAATTTTTTCCATCGTATAATCTTATAATGATGTGCCGAAAATTCAATCACTGTTAAAAAAACAATCTCCCCAAGGAGTAATAATATATATATATATATATATATATATATATATATATATATTGCTGTTCAACTACTCTTTGCTGTTTCTATTTTGCTGTTCACCTTCATATTCAAAGTGCAGTGGGGCAGTTTGGCTAAATTTAAGTCTCGGCAATGTCATAAAAAATAAAAGTTAGATGGTAAATAGGAGCTTTTGTTTTATATGTAAATTAATTATACTTATATATAAATATATATATATATATATATATACTTATGATATATATATATGTGGGACGGCGTCTAGGGGAAGGTGCGATTTTAATGTTAAAATAAGCACGCAGAGTTAAAATAACCTAATTTATTAAAAACACAACTAAAATATTTACTATCTACAAGGGGTTTTAAATATTTCGAGGTAGCACCATACCCCAATTCCAAAAACACGTAATCTTTCTCAAACAACGGAGATACCGATTTTCTTTGACCTGCCTTCGTTCAAGCTTTGGTGCCACTCCCAGTTTCTTTCCTGCCACCTCATAAATACATGATCTCACCGTATCGCGCAGCTAAAACTCACGTGGTTTCTATTAGTGGTGCAATCTCTTACAATAAAAATCAAAAGAAGTAAAAGAAAACTTGCATTTCTTTACCATATTTTTTTTGTAGATAACATGTTCACCACGTATCAAATGATTAAATTTATAGACTTCTGTGAAGTATGGTTCCTGCCAGAATCAGTAGCCTGAGTAGCTGCCTTTGTTGGAGATCACCCATGCTAAACGCCTCGGCATTGATTCAAAGAGACTTTGTATGTGTTCTTGGGGTACAACAGACCAAGCAGCTTCCAAACTTTGCCAAAGTTGATCTGTTGTGGCAGCTGGGGGTGCAATCTGGGTCAATCGTTGAGCAACTATGGACCACATGCTTTCTATCGGCGAAAGATCCGGAGAGCAAGCCGGCCAGGGAAGCAATTCAATCTGGTGATTGGCGAAGAACCTTTGGACAATGCGTGCCACGTGTGGTCGTGCATTATCCTGTTGAAATATGGCTGTGACCAAGCCCTGAATGTAAGGAAGGACAACTGGCTCCAACACTTCGGAGATGTAGCGCTGGCTGTTTAATGTGCCGGCAATGCGTACTAGAGAAGTGCAAGAGTGATATCCAATACCGCCCCATACCATAATACCCGGTGCATGACCAGTGTGGTGGTGCATAACGCAGCTGTCCAGTATCCTCTCTCCACGGTGTTTCCAGACTCGAATCCGACCGATTCGACAGATGCGTGACTCGTCAGTAAAGACAACTTCATTCCATTCTGCCATCCACATCCTTCTTTCATCGCACCATTGGCGGTGAAGACGTCTGTGGTTCTGCGTCAAGGGTAGACCAAGCAATGAACGTCTTGCGGACAGACCATTCTGCTGTAAACGTCGTCGAATGGTACGCGCAGACACTGAATGATGTCTTACAGACTCAATGTACTGTGCTATATTTCGTGATGTGACTAAGCGATCCGTCACTGCCATGAGCACAATTTGCCTGTTCTCACGTTATTTGGTGCACTGAGGTGGATGTGATCGACCACGTCGGCACGACGTACCCTCTTGCATCCAACGGTCACATGTTGTTGTTGTTGTCGTGTCCTTCCCGCAGGGAAGGAATGAAAGTCGTCATTGCCTGTGAGACAGGTTGGACTTATTAACGATAGATGGCAACACCACCTATCTCCACCTCCACAATTACGACATGGAGCTGAAGGGTAGGGAAATATTCTCCAGCCCCCTGCACTCGTGGTTTCTGCTTCGACCGCCCACAACTCTTTCAGACCCATTGATTTAACGAGCACGTACTCCGTCTATACTCGGTATTATTTAGTGGCATCAGGCATCGGACCCAGGCCCTCGGATCTGGAGTCCGATGCCCTAACCATTAGACTACCCACGGCCCAATCCACAACGGCCGCAACCACTAGGCCCAACGGTCACATATCCGCATTATATATATAATGTAGTATCTAATGCAGTGTATATATATATACAGTATCTTATATATATATATATATATTTATATATATAGTAACATAAAATGAAAGAAATACATGGCATAATAAAATTGATAATACAAAATTATATCACTAACAAAGCTAGAATATTTAAGCCAGATTTCAAGAAACACAACTTTAAAAATGATGGAAAAGTCCGTTGCAGAAGGATTAACTAAGCGTATGTATAACATTGAACAGAATTGGAACTTTAAAATGTAAGAAACCAAAGGAGTCAATAGACTAAAATGAAAACCTGTTATGATTCCTAAAGCTCTTGCTGAATTAGGACCAGCAAAATTAGGGTTAAATATATTTTATGGATCCAACCTTCCCCTGTTCAGCAGAAATTTTATACATAACAGGAAAACATATCCATATTGAAAAGTTAGGCCTAAAACCAACCACGTGTAATTTGCAACCAAAAGAAAAATAAAATAAAAATAAGAGAACATATGAAAAGAAATGTATCATAACAAAATGCAAATAAAAATAATTTTGAAAAGGAATAATGAAGCAAAAACTTACATGAAAAAATGCAAATAACTGGAGAGCGGAAAAAAACTGTACGTACGAGAGCAATCACGCTAAATGACCGTTAAAAATTACGTTTTAAGTTGGTAAAACCAGAAGCAAAAATTAGTGGCGCCTCCTGGATAGTTTTTTTGTAATTAAACAAAGCAAACAAAAACAAATTAAAAATAATAAAAAAACAGAAGTCGAAAAAACAAAGAAGAATACTTAAAACATTAAAAAGGAGAATTAGAGTGATAATTTAGAAATATATTTAAAAATGAAATTACTTGGATAGTTGTATTCCAAGCAATTATTGCAGAAAAGCTTAAAATTATTTTGCTTAACATCATTTTCTGTGACTAAATCGTTATTTCTTTTTATAAAATTTATGATGATATTTATAAAAATAGATAGATGTAGGTTACTTTCCCAAAAATTCATCTTAATAATGTTAAAATCAAAAGAGTCTGTTTTATCAAAAATATTACTAATTAGTATATTATTCTTAACAATTAATTGTAGGTCTAAAAAGTTTACAGTGTCATTATTATATAATTGGATTTTAATAAATTTAGATATTGGGGATAATATTTAAAACTATTAACATAATTTACTATATTACTAAAGATGATTACGTCATCTATGTATCTAAAAAGGTAACAAGAATCGAAACTAATGTTATCATATTCATAAAAGTGCAGATAAATATTGGCTAAACAGTTACCAGCAGTCCCTTCTTGTGGAAGACCTTTAATTTGCTGAAAATAAGAGTTATTGTGAAAAATGTAATTTTCATATAGTCCTGGATGAATAATTGAAAGATATTTATCATACTTAATTAGTTTATTCTAAGAATATTTGTTATAGGCTATTTTGAGAATTTTAACCATGTCCCCAATATCTATGGAATTAAATAAATCCTCAAAGTCATAGGTGTGAATAGAAATAATTTTTTATTTTGCATATACTTAATTATATCTAAACTATTCTTAACTATAATCGAATTATCAATACTGTCTAATGTGGATTGAATGATCTTTTGTAGCTTTCTACTCGGAAGTGTAATATAAGTTTTAAAGCCGTTTGTTATAGTCCTAAATTTAATAGGATTTTTATGAAATTTTGGAGTTAAGAAAACATGAGGGAATTTAATATCCGAAATGCGTAAATCTAACTTTTTATAAAAAACACAAATTCGTTTAAAAATTTCTCTATTGCTAGAATTAGATTTTTTAAATGCATTATTATTATGAAAATGTCTATCCAGCATATCATCATACAACCATTTGAAAATAATTGCATAATTACCCGGAACTTTATCAACATAAACAATAATGAAATTATTTTGTAGTTCTACAATGTGATGCTTTATATTTTTGTAAATAAATCCACAATCAGTTTTATAGTTAACTTTCAGTAACTGTTTTAAAACATTGCATTTATATTCATTAAAAGCTTCAATAGTAATAGTGTATTTAATTTCTAATTTAGTAATAAAGTTACAAATATCTTTAGAAATTTCTTTTTTAATGGCATTATTATTATTGATATTATTATAAGATATATATATATATATATTATATATATATATATATATATATATCTTATGTATATATAAATGGGGGGATGGTCAGTGATGGCTTGTCGACAGTAAAATAATCCGTCTTTAATTAATTTTGTTTAATTGTTCATAATTATGTACAAAGTATATACAGGTCAGTTCATCATTTCAGGGAAAGGGTAAATCGTCTTCTCAATTCTCCAACTTGTCTTCAGACCATTGTTAGTAGTTCGTAGCTAGATTCATCGTTCTTCATTTTGTACAACATGGTTTCCTACTCTCGAACGTCTAACTACTGTTAGGCTCCCAAAACATCGAGAGCGCTCCTAGGCAGGCGCAGGACAGTTGTGGAACAGGCTTGGAAATAGCACCGACACCACACGGTCATCCTGGAATCGGGTGGTCCTCCAGACGACACTGCAAATATACAAAAACAAAACAACAAAAGAACTGGAAAGAGATATCTGAAAAGCAAATGTTTTAGAGCTTATGAGTCTCTGGTCTGCTTCAAAGTTCCAAAAAGATTATTGGTTCACTTCTTTCGTCTTTCTTCTTATGGTTATTATCAACGTTTTTCTCTTCTTATTTTCTTCATTCTTTAAACGTCTTTCCTTCGTCATTTTCCTGTGTGTTCGTCTTTCGTCTTATTTTTGCTTATTCTACGTCTTTCGTCTTATTTTTGCTTCTTCTACGTCTTTCTTCTTATTTTTGCTTCTTCTACGTCTTTCTTCTTATTTTTGCTTCTCTATGTCTTTCTTCTTATTTTTGCTTCTTCTTCGGCTTTCTTCTTATTTTTCGCTTCTTCTACGTCTTTCCTTCTTATTTTTGCTTCTTTTACGTTTTTCGTTGATTTTCTATTTGCTCGTCTTTCGTCGTATATTTGTGTCTTCTGCGTCTTTCGTGGTTTACTGTAAAATATTTTTCACTAGTAGGACAGTTTGTTCCATGACTCCTTCTTTAAATTTAGTTATCCTGTGCGGTCCAAGGTGATCACTATGACATGTTTTCAATTGTCATGTCTTCTTTCTTTCTTCTTTTATGATTTACCAATACACGATAGACACAATTGGCAATGGAATTTTTTCTTTCTTAGTCTGGGATGAAATGATAATCTTTGTTTTCTTTAATTCTTGAGGATCTTTTCTCACGGATGTTTATTTTGATTTCTTGGCATACTTTCAGGAACAATTAATAATGGGTCACTATTCTTTAGTTCTTCAGTACCAGCAACAATATAGCTCACCAGGCTCTTCAATAACATACTGAATCAGAGGGTCAGGTTTTGCTAAACGTTTCAAACCCACTTCTAATTTAGGCAAATCAGATGGATGTTGAAGTTCAACAGGAACTCTCACAATAGGACTTACGGTCACAGTTTTTGGTCGTCTTCATGCAAAACAACTTTCTTTCCAGGTACAAAGTTTGGAGTTATCGTCTTGACATTTGACTGGCAAATTTGAGGAATGTCAGGTGCAATATTGTTTTCAAAACCATCAGGGGATAAATTAATTGGCAAAACAGACAAATTGGAAATTTCTTCAATACATTTGGGTTTACTTTTAATTGTAACACCATTTTCATTAATTATAGTCTCACCCTGCATTAATACATTTAGTCAGATAATAACATCATAAGACATAATATCATTATCTACTACACATATTTCTACATTACATTTAAATTCGTCAATTTGAATATCATCTCTAAAATAATCAAACGGTCTTACTTGACTTTTACCAAATCCAGTTAAAGTAGAATTTAATGGAAACAATTGAACAGGAATTAATTTATCAAAAACAGACTTTCGAATGAAAGTTGCTTGACTACCACTATCAATTAATGCATTTAAAACTAAGTCACCAATTTATACGTTCTTATTTAATGCTTTTTCTTTATTAACAATTAAATGAGCAACGTCTGGTTTAGAATCATTATTTGGGCATTCCGAAGCTTTGTGCCCAAAGCTTCACAACGAAAACATTTTAATTCCTTATCCTTGTGCATACAGTTTTTAGAAGTGATTTTTCAACCCACAGTTAAAACAGATTTTATTGTTATAATTTTCATAACCCGTGTTATACCTTGTTTTTTCATACTTATTATCATATTCCAATTTATTCTTACTGGCAACATCTTTTCCAAAATTAAACTTCTCATCATACTTTGTTTTCATTTTATCATAAGAATGATATATATCATTAAAATCATGTTTTGGTTTTGTTTTGTCGAAAGCACTTTTACTTCTTACAAAATCACTTTTCATAACTTAATATACTTTAAGCTTTTCCTTAAACTCAATAAGATTTTTACATTCGTACAATATAGTTTTGTGTTCTGGTTTATCGTTTATTCCCTTTATTACGTAATGAATTAAAGCGGCTTCATCAATTTTTCAGAAGTTACTCAATTCTTTCAATTTAAAAAAAATATTCCTGAGATGATTTAGATTCCCTCATTTTTCTTTTACTTAATAATTCGTGTAAGTTTGCAGAATTTATTTCCATTCCAAATTCATTTATTAAAGCTTGTTTTAGCCTTTGCCAAGAGTTAATATTTGGTTCTATTCTAACAAACAACGTGGCATGACCACTCAATGACCTTTTAGCAAATATAAACTTTTGTATTTCTGATTAAATAGCTTAGAGGATATTTTCAATTTGTTCAATCCAATGAATAATATTTTCATGCGATTCTGCCTTGAATTGTGTAAGAGTGCTTTCAATATCAGCATAATTTAAATACACAGAGCTATGAAAAATACCACCTTCATTACTGCTTGCATATAATTACACTTTCAGAATCAAATTTTTTTCCAATGGTATCAGCTTGCATGGAAGAATAACTGTTCTTTTTGTTTTGACTGGTTTCTTTTTCTTTGGACTTTCAGATTCCAACTCATTGGCGTCACTCGCCATTACAGCTGACTCATATCCGTCAATAAGGATAATAAATTTTTGCAAAGTTCAGCTTTATTGCCTTCAATGGAAATATTAAGACTATTTGATATGGTTATTATTTCGTTAAAAGAGAACTTTTTCTTGACATCTCTTAATTTATTTCTAAATTCATCGCTGTCAATAGTGAAATCAAAACCGCAAAAATTGCGTAATCGTTTACGATTAGAATGATCACCGTCTTCGTCGTATATAAATTTATAAAGAAGTTTTATTTTCTCTGTTTTAAAATTCTTCAATGCATTGCTGATGGATTTTATATCATTCAAAATCATATTGAAATATTTACGTACCCTTTTGAGGATTCAGCAGTTACTAGGCGCTTTCACAATTCACGATGATGATTATAACCCCGCTTCTGAGTTATGGGGGCGTGGTCTGTGATGGTTTGTAGGCAGTAAAATAATCCGTCTTTAATTAATTTTGTTTAATTGTTCATAATTATGTACAAAGTATATCATTTCAGGGAAAGGGTAAATCGTCTTCTCAATTCTCCAACTCGTCTTCAGACAATTGTTAGTATTTCGTTCCTAGATTCGTCATTCTTCATTTTGTACAACATGGCGTCCTACTCTCAAACGTCTAACTACTGTCAGGCTCCCAAAACATCGAAAGTGCTCCTAGGCATGCGCAGGACAGTTGTGGTAGTGGCTTGGAAATAGCACCGGCACCATATATATAATGTATTGAAGAACTTGAGTTTATATTTATTGTTATTTAACTGTTACAAATTACATTCAGATCATTAAGCATTGTTGTTTATTTATTAAGAATTACGTTTAAAATAAAATTTGGTTTCAATTTATTTCTTTATTTATCTTTATAATTTTTTAACAGATATTTTGTAAGAAATTTATACTATGCTGTTATATTGAATATCTTATATAATTTTGTCACTCATTCTTTTTTCTGTGTGTATTCATTCTATAATTATAATGACTTCATTATATGAAATGCGTAATATTTTAAGTGCCTGAAATCTTTTATAGTGTCATGACAATAATTGATTTAATTTCCCAAGTAATTCAACATGTTTAATCATGTAGAATGTTTAGGAAATGTGTTGGAGTGGCAAAATAATACGGCAGAGTTATAAAAAACAAACTTTATTTCCAACACAACAATCAACAACAAAATAAATTAGTTCGGCTCATATATTCCCTTCGTCAGAGTGGAATTCTGGGAAGACAGAAGAAATGCCAGAAGACATTTCTTCCGACCACTGAGATTGAACAACCAATAAGATGCAAGGGATCAAGAATCTATACTGTTAGTAAGAATAATCCGATATGAAGATTAATGATGATCCGATATCATGAACGTACACTGCAGATTATCCCCCCAGTGACGAAGGGAACGATATAAAAATATATACAAAAATAAGGCACTGCAAAATACATAAATTGCACAATAAAACAAACAATTATTAATTCACAATACAATAAGAGATATAAATTACTGAGAAGAAATTTGAATTAGTTGGTTAATCTTTTAGAAAAATGTACATGTCTACCAGAACGTGTGGCTCTATTGTTTTATCAACAACAGTTTTATCTTCAATTTGTCACTTGGTGAGAGTGGTTCGAAATGTAAATTATCCTTTTGTGAATTAAAATTTTCTGGAAATTCAAAAGCTGGTTTGCATCTGTCTATAGTGACAATTACATTTTTATTATTTATATCAATGATAAGATTTTTATCGGATTTACTTTTAACCAAATGAGGTCCAGTATAAGGAGTGGGTTCAGTATAAAGTGGGTCGAATTTTGTCATTTCTAAAAAAAACGTGTGTGCATGAAATTAATGATTGATGTACATAACTTTTCGTGCAACTGTGAGAAACAGGGGACATTCGGCTAAGTTTTCTCATCCTGGTTATTAATTTTGAAACATTATTGGGGTTCACAGACGTCTGAAGAGATTCTGTAGATACGAGATCAGATTGTAAACGCGCGTAAAGTAGTACCATAAACTAGTTGAGAGCTTGTTGCTTTTAAATCATGTTTTATTGCTGAACATAGCACTTTTGAGATGCCTGTGGAATCGTTTTATCATTCCATTACTTTGGGGATGGTAAGATGCTGAATGAATTCTATGGCTGCCCAACATGTTTGTAAGCTCTCTCATTAGAGACGACTCAAAATGTGTCAATTGATCAGTTGTAATTGTAACAGGTGTGCCGAAACGGGAAATCCAATCATTTAAAATTGCACGAGCAGTGGTTTCTGCTAACATGTTTTCGGTAGGAATAACTTCCAGGCTACCTGGTATACCTATCTATGATAGCAAGACAATATTTATATCCTTTGGATGGGTAATGTGATCCATTATAGTCAATATGAATATGTGCAAGAGAGAGCAAATGTGCTAAGTGGAGCCTTGGTATGTTGAATACTTTCGCTCGTTGACATTTTTCACAAGCTCGGACTCTGTTTTTAATGTTTTTCCTCATTCCTGGCCAAAAGAAACGCTTAGAAAGTAAATTAGAAGTAGCTGGAATTCCAGGATGTGATAGGAAATGCAAATTTTGAAATACCGCTTGCCTGAGATTTTTAGGGACGAACGGTCGAGGGGTTTCTAGTGATTTATCGCAATATAAAGAAACATCTTCAAGAGGAAAATATTGTTTTTCTAGTTTAACGGGAGAATCTGGCTGAAGAAAAGATTAAATTTCATTTTCCTGAAGTTGCGTTTGAGCAAAATTTTGTAGTCTAAAATGGGTGGTTTTATAATTGCATCAATTTCTACTCTAGATAATGCATCTGCAACTTTGTTTTCTGTTCCGATTACATAGCCAATATCTACAGAAAATTGTGAAATTTAATCTAGATGTCTGAGTTGGCGTTTGGTACATTTTTCTGGTTTCTGCTTGAAAGTATAAAATAGAGGTTTTTGTTCAGTATACATGCTAAATTCACGGCCTTCAAGCATGTATCTAAACTTTTTAATTGAAGTATATATTCTAAAAGTTCTGGATCTTAAGTAGACCAATTTTGTTGAGTTTTAGAAAGTTTTAAAGATAAAAATGTTATTGGTTCCCAGTTACCGTTAGAAAGCTGCATCAAGGAACTGCCAATGGCAAAATTTGAGGCATCGGTCCAAACACTTAAAGTAGCATTAGGAATCGGATGCTTAAGAAGAGTTGCATTAGCTAAAGCTGTCTTAGCAGCAGTAAATGAATTTTCAACTTATTTAGTCCATTCAAGAGGGGTTTTCGGATTTTTATATGCACGAGAAGGTTTCTTTTTATTTGTGTGACCTTCTAAAAATTTTATTAGGGGTGTTAAAATGTGGTCTGCTATAGGAATGAATCTACGATAAAAGTTATACATTCCTAAAAATCTACGCAATTGAGTTATAGTATTAGGTCTAGAAACTTTGAATAGCATCAACTCGATCAAGAAAGGGTGAAATACCTTCGCTGGAAACTTGAAATCCAAGAAATGTTAAACTATCCACTCCGAACTTACACTCTGAAGGTTTAATTGTTAATCTATAATAATCAAGTGTTTAAAAAAGTGCACGAAGATGAGTAGTATGCTCTGAACATTTTCAAATGCAATTAAAATATCATCAATAAATGCATAAACACCTTTTAAACCAGGAGTGACTTCATCAATATATCTTTGAAAAGTACTAGCCGCATTGCACAAACCAAACTGCATCCGAGTGCTTTCGAAGAGACCAAATGGAGTACAAATAGCAGTTTTATGTATATCTTCGGAAGCAATCGGTATTTGGTGAAAAGCATTAACGAGATCAATGTGAGGAAATATTTTTGTCCCATGTAGTCACTTGTGAAATCAAGAATGCTAGGAATCGGATATTTATCCTTTTTAGTTGAAATGCTCAAACAGGGCGCCAATCATTGCTTTCCTTTTTAGGAACCATATGCAATGGAGAAGAATAACTACTGTTGGATGGGCGCATGTGGCCTAAATCCAACATGTGCTGAAATTCCCTTTTCACAATTTTTAACCTGTCTGGAGCCATGCGACGCGGTTTAGCACAAACAGGTGGTCCAAAAGTATCAATATAGTGAACTTAATTATGTTTAACTGTTTGGTTTGCACAAGGTGGTTTTACAATATTTGGAAAATCATTCAACAATTTAGAAAAATCATTATCAATTACATGAGTTTTAATAGAGAAATATTAGAGTTTCTAACAATACAATTACAATTTAATTTTGTAGAAATATCAAACAAACTACGATTCCTTAAGTCCGCTTTTATATTAAAATAATGTAAGAAATCTGCACCAATAATAGCATTAGACACATTACAATTAAAAAATGCAAAAACAAAATTTCGTCTTAAACCTAAATCTAATGACATTAATTTACGGCCATACACCTGAATGGGTGTACCGTTCACAGCAATAAAAGTTTGTACTGGAGTAGATTGTTTTTGAGTTTTATTAGCGGGTAGGATTGAGCAATCGCTTCCGGTATCAACAAGAAAACAAATGTTGGACTTACGATCGAGAACGAAAAGGCGACCGGAAGTCGAAGGCAAGGCATAAGTCACCGCTACTCTTGCCCGTTGAAGTTTTCCTGGAAAGAACAGGGCTGTGAATATATTTTCTTGCATTTGAGGCAAATTTATAATGATACCAACATAAATTTGATGCTGTTGGCTTAGGTCTTTTTCCGTGCTTGCGAAAATTGAAACGATTTCTAGAAAAACTTCTCGATCGTCGAAGTTCTTTCACTTCCTGCCGTAAAAATTTTAAATCTGTGAGGAGTTCCGATTTACTACAATCATCATAATTAGCACTGGAATATCTTGATACAGCACTTATATATATACCTGTGCAGGTGTTACCTCTAAAATGCGATCAGCTACCTCTGAAGCTTTTTGAGCTGTAAGGGGTTGAATACTTGCAAGGATAGATTGAGAATTAGGCGGTAACTGCTGTAGAAGTAATTCCAAGAGAAGTGAATTTGCCTCATTGTGCGATTCTGAACGTCGCTGCATCACACGAAATAATTCCGATGGCTTTCTGTCTCCTAGCTGTTCTCCGGGCTAAAAGTCGGCGAATTTCCTGGCTTTTGCTTTCAACCGCATCGCGCAATGACTTCTTCTTTCAGTTTAGAATATGGATTTGTGCTTACAGGTGAAAGAATTACGTCTCGAACTGCCATTGTCGCAACGGGTGACAAATGCGATACGCAATCGTTATATTTAATGCGTTCGTCGGTTATTGGCTTTGAAACTGCCAGATCGAAGGTTGGTTCGAGCATGCTGAACCATAATGCGGGGTGTGATGAAACAAAAGCTGGAATTTTAACAGCTGAAATATCCTCCATATTTAGAGAAAGCATGGGCAACGTTGAAAAAAATATTTAAAATTAAATGCTTTTAAAATTTTACATTCGAAGAACGGGTCACCATTTTAGTAACTGTGTTGGAGTGGCAAAATAATATGGCAGGATAATAAAAACACAAACTTTATTTCCAACACAACAATCAACAAAAAAATAAATAAGTTCGGATATATATATATTCCCTTTGTCAGAGTGGAATTCTGAGAAGGCAGAAGAAATTCCAGAAGACATTTCTTCCAACCAATGAGATTGAACAACCAATAAGATATAAGGGATCAAGAATCTATACTGTTAGTAAGAATCATCCGATATGATGATTAATAATGATCCAATATTATGAAAGTACACTACAAATGCATTAGTTATAAGGGATCTGAATTCCAAAATTAGTTTTTGCAAGTACAATATATATATATATATATATATATATATAATTACGATAATAATAATAATAATAACTAGTATATTAATTATATTTCAATAGTGAATGTATGTTACATATTCTGGTTTAAACATTTACTTCCTTTTTTTACTTTCTCCCGGATTAAAAATGCAAGAGACATAAATCTGTATTGTGAAGATGATTAAGAAATTTTAGTGTATGTTTTAACCTCTCAACTACGAAGGAAGGTTACGAAATGTCAGAAGAAAGTTACATAATTCCATCGTTTTTCCTAGAAGCGCGCGTTGTTACGTGGTTTATTGGGGGGAAATAAAAGGCGTGTTTTCTTTTTTCTTCCTAAAAATTGTTTACTTTCAGTTTAAAAAAGGGAAGAAAAGAAAAGGATAAAATAATAACATATGGAAGTAAAAAAAAATAACCTCTAGATTTGGAATACAATAAAATATAAAATATAACTTTTTCTGTATGTTATGTGATATATCCTGAAACATGGTAGAACACATAAACCAGTATCGCATTCAGTGTATTTGACAAAAAAATTAGAAAACTGCTATTACATATGGTAAGTGAAAATAACAGCAAATGAAGAATTGAAAAAAAACACATTCAAATGAAAAAAAAAAAAAAAAAATGCTTTGCTATGAATTTTATCTTTCCTGGAACATACCCTATCAAATTCCTTCCCCACCTTTTGTCTAAAATAAGTAAATTCTTTAGAACTGTCAATGCCTTATTATTGTATTTTAAGCTCGTGGGTCTAGTTTTAAACAGTGCAATACAATACAAAAAGGCCTCCTTTGGAAGGACGAGTATGCAAGTCCGAGGCACTAAAAACACCAGCTCAACAGAACGTGTATACACGCCCCCGGTTTAAAATCCTAACTGATCCTGGAAATAAAGAATTCCTAAGCAGAGGCAGAATTTCCAATTAATTACAGGATACATATAATTACAAAAATGCAAAAAAAAAAACATGTATTAAAAATTATTATTTATTTAAACGCCCCAATAGCTTTCTCTTGATTATTATTTTAAAAAACTAAATGCGTTTATGTGTTATATTAACTTACAAATAAAAGCAAAATGACATTATTTCAGTAAATTTAATACCTTTGTGGTCTTTTTTATTAAGGCAGACCTATGTTTAGTTTAACAATTGAAACAATCGAAAATTTATTCAAATTGGATAAAATGCACTTTTTCTGTTTATTATTTTAATCATATTCAAATGGAAAAAGTGTGATTTGAAATTCAGAAATAAAAATATTACTTGATAAATAATTTGATGTAGAGAATTCTCATCAGATTTAAAGTAACTAGATCTTACAGAAAATGTCTGTTCTAGATTCATGTAGATCAAATGATTTTGCATTTTTTAATCTTTCTTTCTGTTCTTACGTTTGTTCATTGTTCCTGTGAGTTTCAAGATTTACTTTCTGATCTGTAAACATAATATATTCATCTAAATGCTGAACAATTATAGTAGAACTATAAACTGAAGTAATTGTGGAAAAAAGTAAGCAAGATCTCAGTATATGAACATTAAGTTTTCTATTAAATATTATTATTATTTTTCACGTAAAATTTCCATATTTCAACTACGTACGAATATTTTGGACATCCCCAGATTGAAAATCTTTCAAGATTTTTAATTTTTGTGTTCTTTCTTTGTTTTGTTTTTTATTTAGTAGTCAGTAATATGATTGACTACACTCTTATTTCAAACAGTATTTATTTTGCTTTGCCAGTGAAAAATTGCCAGTTGAAATTGCTACACGTTTTTTAATTTTTTGTTGTTTGTTTTTTATTTTATTACTTATTTAGTAGTCAATATTATGATTGACTGAATTGATATTTCAAACTTTTTTTTATTTTTCTTTGCCAGTGAGAAATTTATCGATCGATTTCTTACTTGATATTAAATTTATCATATGTAATTATGCAAAAAATTTCTTATTAAATGAGTTTTAAAATATTTCATAAATTTTCTGAAGAAATTGATACTTTATATATGTATTTTAATATTTTTAAGCAAATATTCTTCGACTTCTGGTTTCTTATTGTGTATTGTTTTAGTGTTCCTTTGCTTTAACTTTTATGTGTTATATTTTTAGTGTTTTCGTATATTCATTTTTATATTTTTTTAATTGTATTTACTGTTATTTTTATGGTACGTCATGTTCCTTTTGTGTCACGCACCCTCTAATTGAAACTGTCTTTCTTTTTTTAAAAATTACATTTCATAAATAAAATAAATTAATAACAGGTTCCTGGATTAGTTTTGAATTATCGCCAAATTACGACCTCAAATAACTTTCAAAAGTGACGCACACAGTTTTTTTAAACGGCTTACTACTGAAATGAAATAATACTTTTTTTCGGAATTAGATTCATTAACATCATATTTTTTTCATTTATCCGTGTTCCACGTTATTATTAAAAAACCAAATGATTTCTTAGTTACTCTCTTCTTATAATGAATCATATGAGAACGATGTTCTACTTAATGTGTATTAACCCTCATTATACAGCTAAATGGAAGGGATCTTTAATACACTTACTTACCAAATGTTAAGCACGGAGTGGAAAATGCTAATTTCCGGAAGCCAATTAGAATCAAAGAGGATGCAATTCGCTGCAGAGCTAGATGGTAGTATGCAAATATGTTAGGTAACAGCCAATCGTGCTTTCATGTCAAGAAATATGCAAAAGGAACAGTCTTATAAGAAGCCATCTTTATGAAGTGTTACAGAAGTTGCTTTTAAGTGCTGATACAAGGTGTTTAAAACTATCGTACAATTTGTTTTCAAGACATACGTGTTTCTATTACTTCCAGAAAAAGAATGGAAGATTCTGAGTGCTGGCGTTCTGGTGGGGAGCATTGAAGCAGGACAGTCGATCACAGATGTTGCTCTTTTCTTCGACGTTCATCATTCTGTAATTTCACGTTTATGGAAACAATTCCAAACCACAAAGACATTTGCCGAAGGCCCGTAGGCGGTCGCCCAAGGTTTATAACCCTTGCGGAAGATCGATGTATTGCTATTGTAGCCAAGCGGATTCGCAGAGCGGCCTCCACACGAATGACATGTATGGTTACAGCGTCCATTGCTAAGGCTATATCTGCAGCTACTGTACGCCGAAGATTACATATGAATAGAGTGTATGCACGGGTACTTCGAGTTTGTGTTCCTCTATCTGTCCAATTAAGAGGGGAAAGATTAAAGTGATGCCGGGAATATGGCAATTGGACTGTGTCTGACTGGGACAATGACATGTTTACTAATGAGTCTAGATTTGTTCTTGAGCCAGATGACAAACGTATAAGGATATGGTGTAAACAAGGAACACGCAATCAGCGCCAAAACATCACCGAACATCACGCATTCCCAGGCGGAAGCATTATGGTGTGGGCAGGGATTTCATTAGTATACCGCACCGACTTGCACATCTTTAAATAGGGTTCTGTGACGGCTGTCCGGTATTGAAATGAAATCCTAGAACCCATTGTGAGACTGTACGCTGCAGCAGTTGGTCTTAATTTGTTTTATTGGACGATAACACATGTTCCCATAGAGCTGACATCGTCGATGACTACCGGGAGAGTGAAGGGATTGCGCGTATGGCGTGGCCAGCATACTCGCCCAACCTTAATCCCATTGAAAATCTTTGGGATGCTCTCGGCCGTTCTGTATCTTCACGTTTACCACCTCCAGCCACTCTTATTGAGCTGGAAACTGCTCTACAAGAAGAATGGCGATAGCTTAATTCTGCGGTGGTTGACCACCTAAAGCATGGATAGAAAGTGTGAACTTTGCATACAGATGAGGGGAGATCATATACCCGATAAATGTCCTTTTTTTCATTTTATGCTGTTTATTTTCACTTTATACATAATTCTGTTTAAGTATCCAGTATGAAATTATCTGATAACTTACAAAAATTTAATATTTTTTTCTTATTTGTATATAATTATTGATTTTGTTTTATGTATAAAAATATATGCTACCTTACTAGTAAATTTTGTGTCAATCAAAGCAGTATTTGATGATTTTTTTGCATTTTACATCTTCGTGTTTAACTTTTGAAAGTGAGTGTACAATTTGAATTTGCTTCTACAGAAGGGTTTTGATTTCGCCATCCATGAAGTTACAAAATGTTCTACCTCATTTGTCTAAGTCATATATTTGTGGCATTTTTGTTGAAGTTTGCTTTAGTAACATTAAATGATAATTTATTGAATTTTTACAGCTGAATAAAAATGAATATTTATGTCTCTAGTAAAAAAAATAATGTATCCGTATTTATTTCTAAAAATAAAAATTTCTAAGTTTTTTTCTTCTTTTTTTTATCCATTATTATTTGAAAAACATTTTAATACTCTTAAATTTATTTCGTTTGCATTTGAGCTCTTATACAATTTAAAAGATAAGTCTGTGCTTTATACAATGGATTACTAAATCTTATTTGATTCAAAACAAACATTGTACACACTTTCAAAACCAAGTAAGCCACTGAGATATAAATATTGATGCAGAATTCCCATTTCTAAATAAATAGTTTACTTTGAATGATAATTTACTGGGGGATTCTAATTAGCGTTTTAATTATTTGTAATGTATTTGTATTTTTTTATCCAATATAAATTTCATAATACGAAAAAGAGTGCTGTATATATATATATATATATATATATAAGACGAGTGAATTAATAAAAACTAACAATTTTTAATTATAAATAAAATTCGTACACATACACCACTTGAGTAGATTTCAAAAGCAATAACAAACTTGAAAAAGGAAAGAAAAATTAGACATGAAATATTTTGTGAAAAAGAACAATGCTGAGATAATAGTATTGGACAGCTTTACCGATATTTTGTCTGAAAATGAATCTGGATGCTCCGAAAATGAAACGAAACTTGCCAGCATTTATTATTTATTTTTTTAGTGGGACAAAAATGTGTCGAGAATTCATCACTCAATATAAGGATGTTGAAACGATCTCAAATTCCTTACTTTTCTAAAAAATGTGGAAAGGTAAAATGAAGTACTTCTCCAAAATTTTTCAAAGATTCATCAATTTGTAAAATAAAGTCATGGGAAACACTCAAACTACTCCACTGTTAAAAATATCCTGCAGATAAATGAGGTGACACGTGATTGTCAGTTACTCTTAAGATTTCTTAAAAAGTGTGTTGTTTTTATGAAAATGTCTTAAGTAAGAAACTTTTCGAATATTTTTAGTGAAATAATGGCGTTTATTTTATTGCCAAAACTACACATTTTCTATGCTCCAGTTGGGCATTTCCTGTTATTACATTAGCTGTGCATAGAAAGTGTTTGTTAAACATATAACAATTCAAGCGCCTTTTGTAAATATTTTTTTTAAATAAAGTATTATATAAAATTAGAATCAGTAACTTTAGTTGCATGTTCAAGTCATTATAAACTATTTTCCTAAAAAAAATTATAAGAAACGGAAAATGAATTATATTACTTAAACTTAAAATGTTTGCAAATAAACACAAATTATGTGATTATTATATTTAAAGCATAAGAATCAGCAGCGTGTAACAATCACACATTAATTTTTAAAATTAATTATACTAAGTGAAATCGTCTGATTGGAGAGGCGTTCTACAACATGCTCATGTAATGAATATGTTATAAATCTTTCTAACATTACCATTTAGTACATTCTTCCATGTTTTCATCAGTTGTTGGGCCAGTTCTATGATATGAAAGCAAAAGCTTATGTTACAGAAAAATTGGAGTTTAACAGACAGTAAAATATATTTTTTTAAAAAAGTTGTTTTTTGAAAGGATTTAAGCAATGATAATCTATAAAAATTTAACAGATAATGGACTTATACCCTCACATACTCATTACGAAATCCCCAGTGGTATTACGTACATATACACTGCTGGCCACCGTAAATGCTACACACTGAAGGAAGCACGCAAATAACATGGAATTTACAATATGCATTAGCGGAGTGAGATATGCAAATGATTAGAATTTCAGCGCAGACAAACATCCCGCACACCTGTGGTGCCACTTCAAAGCGCTATTTAAGGCTTGGAGATTTCAACGATTTCAATTTCGGAAATTGTGTTTTTCTTGTTTTTTTTTTCAAAAAAAGATCAGTTATTGTCTCGCAGAAAACAGCGATCAGCTTTTTATCAAGTATCCGAGTTCGAAAGAGGAAGGATAGTGGCCTACCGAGATCGTGGATTATCTTTCAGGGACGAAACCAAACAACTGTAATGCGGATATGTGACCATTGGATGCAGGAGGGTACGACGGACTGACGTGGTTGATCGCATCCACTTCAGTGCACCACTTCATGTAAGGACAGGCAAATTGTGTGCATGGCAGTGACGGATTGCTCAGTCACATCACGGACCATAGCACAACACATTGAGTCTGTAACGCATTATTCAGTATCTGTGCGTACCATTCGACGCCGTTTACAGCAGAATGGTCTGTCTGCAAGACGTCCATTGCTTGGTTTACCCTTGACGCAGAACCACAGACGTCTCCGCCGCCATTGGTGCGATGAAAGAAGGATGTGGGCAGCAGAATGGAAAGAAGTTGTCTTTACTGACGACTCACGCATCTATCTGCAACACAACGATGGTCGGATTCGAGTCTGGAGACACCGTGGAGAGAGGATACGGAACATCTGCGTTATGCACCACCACACTGGTCCTGCACCGCGTATTATGGCATGGAGTGGTATTGGATATCTCTCTCACACTCCTCTAGTACGCACTGCCGGTACTGCAAACAGCCAGCGCTACATCGCTAAGGTGTTGGGGCCAGTTGTCCTTCCCCACCTTCAGGGCTTGGTCACAGCCATATTTCAACAGGATAATGCGTGACCACACGTGGCACGCATTATCCAAAGGTTCTTCATCAATCACCAGATTTACTACTCCAGGATAATTCGAGTTTGCTGTCTTTCTGAAAACGAGTTCCTTTCTGATCATAAGAGGATGGAAGTTTAGTTTCGTCTATCCACGGTCCTGCGAGATACATCAAATGTTCCTTTTGTTATATTCAATACAAAGAAAGCAAACTAGTGTAGTTTCCGGAAATTTTGTCTTTCTCATATAACTCATATATTTGATATTCTAAACGGTTGTTCTAATAGTTCTTGCCTAAATACAGTCGTTGAGGAACTTGGTTCTATTATTTATCAGGCATGCTTGTACTCTATGCCTATTAAAAATACTAGCATACATAATGTCCCTTGAAGGTCGACCGAGATTGGCTGTGCGAGGAAGAGGCTTAATGCATCTAGGCATGGATTTTAACGTGGTAAAAATCCAATTGTTAGAGAGTTATACAGAAATAAATATCTTGATTACAGAAAAGATTATAATCAAATGCTTATTGATGCTAAATCTGACTCTTGGAACACATTTCTTTTGACCATTGATGTTCAAAATGTGTGGAAGAAGGTTTATACATATAGCGTTAAAAGAGAATTTATGAAAAAAATTAAAATAACTTGTATTAAACTACCCACAGGAGAAACAGCCTCCTCTTTAGATGAGACAATAAATGCTGTGGTTCAGAAATCCTTCCCTTCTGATTCAGAGGCAAAAATGACAATAACTTTCAGAAAGACTATCGTAAAGCCGCGCGTATTGCTTACTCATCCTTTTTTTGATCCTCCCTTTTCCAGTGATGAAGTTAATACAGTTGTTTCCTATGCTGAAGCTCAATAAGTCACCTTTCCGGACTCTATTTCAATGAGATTATTAAACAGCTCCACTTAGCATTCCCTTCTTTTCACCATAAACTTTTTAATGTTTGCCTTGATTGAGGTATTTTTCCACGGGTTTGGAAGCTTGCCAAGATGATTCTCATCCCCAAAGTGAATGAGTTTTGAGTTCTCCATTTGGATAACCTTAAATGCATAAGATTGCTTCCAACTCTTGGTAAATGCCTAAAAAACTTTTTGTAAACAAGGTTGCTGGTATCTGCGCCGTGGAGACTTTCTCTCTAGTGATCAGTATGGTTTTACCCTTCATAAGAGCACTGAAGACGTTCTTTTACGTTTGAATAAGATTGTTAAGAGAGGTAAAAAGAAGCATTTACACTCAATACTGATTTCTCTTGATATAAAAGGTGCTTTTGATAGTGCATGGTGACCCTGCATTCTGAATCTCCTTAAGAAAGCAAAAATTCCGATAAATCTTTTTTCACTTGTTGCTAACTTTTTAAATGACAGAATGACCAAAATACAACTGGGTTTGACTTCTGCAATTCATTGTCGTGAAAGGGTTTGCCCTCAAGAATCAGTTTCTGGACCTATCTTTTTGAATATCATTATCAATGATCTTCTATTTAAACTTAATGATCTTGCCTGCTGTGAAACCATAGCTTTTGCTCATGACATTTTAATTTGTTTCGAAGGTAGGGATCTTCCTGCAACTTTTGAACGCGCACAGGAAACTTTGAACCTCACATCTGATTGGTCAAAGATTTTTAAATTACATTTTAATCCTGTTGAAACCAGTCATGGCTATTGAAAAACGAAACGTTTGCTATGATGTATTTCAGCTGCATTTTGATGGTACTCCCTTGACTATGGTAAAACAAATGAAATATCTTGGGGTTCTTCTGGATTCTAAATTTTCTTGGAAGCAACACTTAAATTATATATCAGAGAAATGTGACAAATTGCAGCGTGGACTAAAGCGTATTGCATGCAACTCGTTCGGTATAAATTTCAACGTACATTCGCTCATTTATAAGCAAGAAATTGAACCTTTCATTATGTATGGTTCTAGAGTTTGGGGTGAGGCACTTAAAATGAAGATGAATTCTAAATATCTGCAATGCATACAAAGAAGGATGCTCTTGCGGGTCATTTTCTGTTATCGTACCATAAATTAAGAGTAATTTTTTGCTATTTTTCGATTCCCACTAATCGACAGTGCTATTCTTCATAATATTGCTTTTAGGGAAAATCTCGCTGCTTCTTACATCTCTAATTATGATTGCACTATGTCTCCATTATTTCTCCCTCATCCTTCAGAGAGGAATTCAATCAGTATTATAAAGCACAGTGACAAGAATAGTGATGATTTCCCTGTTATTTGCTATACTGATAGTAGTAAAATTGCTGGCAGTGTTGGTTTCGCTTTTGTTGAGTTCAGGAGTGGTGTAGAATCCGAGTACTTTCAATTTAGAATTCGTGATGAATGCACAGTTTTTGTAGCTGAACTTGTATGTTTAAACTTTTTCATTAAATGGATCACTGAACAAAATAGTGTCTCAGACTATCTCATCTGTACAGACCCTCTTTCCTCCTTGGATTATCTTAAGTGTATTTCTTCATCTAACAACATAATCGTCGAGATTCAAAAGCAACTTCAAAGCCTAAAAGATAAAAACATCCCAATAGATTTTGCATTTGTTCGCGATCACAGGGCATTTTTGGAAATGAGCGGGCCGATTGGCTAGCCAAGGCTGCAACCAAGTGCAAACTTGACATTGCCGTTAATATTCCTAAGTCGTTTTACAAGAAGATTATGAAGAAAAGAATGGTGAAGTCTTGGAACCAAGAATAACTCACATCAAATAATGGGAGCATAACAAAGAATTTGTTTTCCAACCATTAATAAAAGACTGTCCTGCCATCATTTCTATACTAATAACAAATAACCCAATTTCTACCTGGTCATGGTAACTTTAAAAGCTACTTGAACAAATTTAATTAAGAGCGTCATCTTCCTATGATTGCGATATTGGTGGCGAGGAAAATGTAGAACATGTGCTCCTTCTGTGTTCCAAGTTTGAAAGAGAACGGAATATCCTAAGACTGTCATTCAAGGGACTTAGGATAAATTGGCCTCCGAATCTTCCTCAACTGCTTTCTACCAGAAGTACTTTTAAAAAGTTCAGTGAGTTTGTGGTGAGTGTTTTTAATTCTTCCTAACATCAAGGGATTACTTTTGTTTATTTTTTAAATGTTAATTTTTTTTATTTATTTGTATTGTGTGATTGATACTTACTTCTGAGAGCCCTGTATGATACTTTGTGGTACACGGAAATTTTATCATTGTTTTCAATAAAAAAAAATGAAATGCTTCAGAAAACTGGATGAAACGTTATAAATGGATATTATTATAAAAGGTCTAAATTATTTCAATAATAAAGTTAATAAGTATGTTTTAATGTGAAAGAAAATTTAATAAATGCTTTAATTTTGTTAATCAGCCACATATTTTTAAAGCTTAGTAAAATTTTTGCATTTTATACTTAACAATTGAAGATTAATGCTTTCATGTAGTTTAAAATATTGCTAAATATTAAATTTATTAAAAATAAATATGAAAATTATCAATAATCTCTATATCTCTCTCTCTATATATATGTATGTGTTGTGTGTAGTTTTTCTTATATTGTAATATCATAATACATTTTGCGTATTAATCTAAAATTCCAAATATAAATCTATTTTTCAGGTGTCGGCTACCTTTTAGCTGTAGTGTGCCAAAGTAATCAACCAATATGATTCAGCGTACAAGGCAGTAGGACTTTTTTTAAACAATTCGATTCACGCGATAATACATACAGACGCGATAATACATAATGGTAGTCAATAACATATATTACACTTTTACTATGAATTGATTTTGCATCATTTAAAGATATTTTTTAAGGTAAGAAAAAAGTATAATTTAACTGTTTCTTCATTCTTTAAAAATAAAACTGTACATATATTATGTATTTTTAAGCTATTTCTTAAAGTAAGAAATAAACAGCATAAAATATATGTATCTCCCATCTTTATACTTAAATAAAAATTTAAATTCTAACCTACTGCGTGTACTTTCATACCACAAAATCAAAGTCATTATAAGTGTCTTTTAATTTTTCAAACGATTCTGAGCATTCGGTAGTTAAACAAATTCGTTACAGAACCGAAATAATTTTCGCAGGAGGAATGAATTTTTACCTATATATGTAGGACCATCGCAGAAATCAGAACATATGCAATTTTCTCTCTTCAGATAATTAAAGTTCTCCAGCATGAACATTCAATAATTTACAAATTAGCCATGAATTTATCTGTAGATTTATATATTAAGATTTTTTCGTAATATCCAGAATTCTGAAGATGCTTGTCAAGAACGTCCATTACGAACTTATCAAATTTTAGCAACTAAAAAAATAACAAATTTGTAGAGTAGTGCTGATTGCCACTGAGAATTGTACAGCGAGGCACTTGTGACACTCGTGGCATAGGTTACCGACCCCTGCTCTAACCAATGCTATTATTCAGAAGTAAAATCACTTTACTGGGGCATTTTCCCCTTTTTTATCGTAAAATGATTATTTTGGCTACGATGAAGTCTTTAATACCACCAAATGAGCCTTATAAAAAAAACGTTTTAAAGAGGATGGATTTAATTAAATTCACGTTTGTGAAGCAATAGATGCATAAATACAGTTTTAAAATGAAGCTCATATTTAAAACAGAATAATGTAAAAAATATTTATATAATTTTTAGATTTTGCATCTAAATATCTAAATGCTACACTCTTTATAATAGTTAGAAATTTTGATTTTACAAAAAAAATCACACACATTATTTAAATGGAAGTATTTCCAACTAAAAGAAAAGTAATAAATTATAATTTTAAAAAAAACTAAAGAACACGCTTTTATACTGAATCGAACTAAAAAGTAAAAGAATAATTCTTAATATAAGAATAAAATGATGAACGAGAAAATTAATGTCATTGGGGTGAAAGTGTGGGGTGTTCTATAAATATATCAATTGTTATAGTTTCTAACTTTTTCCCAATTCCGAAATTGCACCCCACGCTTTTACCCCAATGACATTAATTTTCTCGTTCATCATTTTATTCTTATATTAAGAATTTTTCTTTTACTTTTTAGTTCGATTCAGTATAAAAGCGTGTTCTTTAGTTTTTTTAAAATTATAATTTATTTCTCATTTTTTAGTTCAATCTACAATAAAAGCGTGTTATTTAGTTTTTTAAACTGTCATTTATTCATTGTTGAATTTATCCTTGAGTTTGATATTTGGAGCCAGAATTACGTGGCTGCTGGAATAAGTCTTGCTCTTCAATGGATTTTAATTAAAGGGTCTGATGTGTATTTATTTTCCCTGTTTACAGGACCTCGGATGAGTTATCTCGTATCATGTATTAGATTCCGTCTCAAAAGAACAGGTCAAACAAATAAAATGTGTGGTAAGAAGAAAAAAAGTTCGAATTAAAAAAAAATTAATGTACCATGTTTTTATAACGGACTAAAAAGTGTAAAAAATTACTCCTTTTCATTTTTTTTTTCTTTTTTCACATTTTCATGCATTGTCATCCGCTTCTGAGATATGGTCCAAATTTCAAGTCTCTAGCTCATCGGAAAGTCACACAGGTTAAAATCAATTACAAAATTCCACCCGGACAGACATTAAAGAAAGCGAGTTAATAAAAACATAGTAATATTAAGTGTCAATCGTATTCTCACCTTTTAAACGTGTTGCTATAATGTTAATTCGTATCATCCCTTCGTATTGCTTTATAAAAATAAAAAATATTTAGCAGTTAGAACATAAATTATTTTTTTCATGTCACGAGCCTTTTTTTTTATTTTCAGAAAAATGTTTATATTATAGTAAGAATTCAAAACACACACCCACCCTCCACTTTCTCACATACAGAACACTTTTTTTGTTTGTTTTATTTTTATAAATCACAAGTGTATTAATTAAAAACACTCGCTGTAGGGTTACACCTTTTTCTTTTAGCCGCTAAATCTGGAATTAGTCGCCAAATCTGGAAATGGTATATCGAATTAATCGCCAAATCTGAAAATTGTATGTGCAATAAGTTGCCAAATCTGGAAGTGGTATTTGGAATTGTCGCCAAATCTGATTATCGTAATTCCTGACGATCCTGATGAGGACAATGGAACAAAATTATGAAATTATTGTATTGTCATCGGTCCTTGACAAGTGTGCAAAATTTCGAATTAATTTGACCTTTTTAAGTGGGTGAAAATCGAGTTCCAAGATTCCGTTACATGCAAGTGAAACTTATAAAAGCGTGTTAAAAATGCATTTGTTATTTATTTAAACTAATTTTCGAATACCTCCTATGTGTAAATTGGGGGGGGGGGATTCTAGGAAAAAATCATTAAATTTAAATTATGGGGAATCTTTCAATAACTAAATAACTTTAATCTTCATAATTCATTGTAATTAGCAATTTTGTATAATTGTTTAAAAATGAATTCGTTTCATTTATGAAGGAGAGCATTGGATTTCTTTTAAGTATTACAAAAACACGTGTATATTACATTTAGCTTTATCACAAAGACGCATGTAAAGTGTCCTAGGGTAGCATTTAAGATTCATACTTACACCATCACTATATTTATATATGTGTGTGTGTGTGTGTGTGTGTGTATCTGTCTGTATTTAGTGAAATATATTTAGGGTTGGAATTTTATCCATATCTTTATTTGCCAAGTGAATTCGTAACATTTCATATTTTCGACGATTTTATTTATAGTTGTTTAGTTAAAAAATTAACAGTTTTGCAAACATATATTTCGGTAACTTTTTGTTAAATTGAAAAGAAAAAAACTGTTGCAAGCTAATTTTTAAAATTTTAATTAATATTCTCTTTTGTAAAGGTATAAAAATTTGGACTAATTACTATTTTATAACTATTTAATCGGAAATAACTCGCGCGAGATTTCAAGGATCATAACTATAAAAAAAATGGTGGAAAAATATATTGTAAAAGAAACTAAAGCATTCGGTTTATATATATATTACTCAAAAATAGTCCATGCAATTTTTAATTATAATACATAACACTGAAAAGAATGAAATCAGCATAAAGCCAAATGCGTTAGTTTATTTTTATTTTAAAGGGGAAAATCACTGACATTTAATAGATAAGTATTATTTACAAAAAGAAGAAGCTAATTTAAATATAAAAATAAGTTAAATTACATTTTACCTGATCCTTTGAAAAAAATAATGCTATTTTAAAACTAAACACTTTTTTCTTAGTTTTCTAATTTGAATTAAACAAATGCTTAGGGATTGCTTTTTTCTCAACAATTTAATAGAGTGTATTGTACTTTCCATTTCATTTAAATAGTTCTTAGTTTTGTTACACCAAGCATAAAAAAGATTTAAACGTACAGGGAAATTTAAGGAAATAATAGATCAAACGGGATTTAAAAAAGTGGGAAAGAGAAAAAAAATCTTATTAAAACTTTTTTTTTATTTGCTCAAAAAAAAAATTATTACTTTCGGCTTAAGAATTACGAATTTTACAACATTAAGCAAGGCTTCTTGAAACTGAAAAAAATCTTTATTCGAATTTTCTTATACTTAATTCGTAATAAATAGATGAAAGTTTATTGTCTATGTGACAATAAATATGATGAAGTCTTCGCTTAAAGTATCTGATATTAAATGTCATTCTGACGACTTATTTCATTCATACTAACATATATGTCATTAATATTATGAAGATCAAAGAGGGATTTATTTTAGTATAATCATGATTGTTTTATTAATATCCTGAAAAATTTTTAAAAATAATATATATGACTTTAAATGATTATGTGTATTCCTTAATAAAATATTTTGATTAAGTAAGAAATATCAAAAATAGTAGAAAAGAAGTATTATAGCTATAATTTTCCAGATATTATAAAATAGAGGTTAATTAGAGTATTTATATGTAGCACATACATTTAAAAAAAATGTGGAACAAATCGGTTGAAAATAGAAATTCAAGCATGTATATATATATATATATATATATTCAAGTCGGAAAAGTTACAATTATAAGAGCAACATTTCACATTATATCAAACTATTTTGACTCGGGATATATTATTAAAGAAGTACTGGAATAGCTTTATAACAAAAAACTTTAACTTTCATGTGTTTGGAAATAAAAGCAAAAATCCATACGTTTTTTTTTCCTTTTCCAATTCACTTTTTAATGCGAGTGAGGAATTGTGCTAGATTAAAAGACTTTGGTTACTAGTTACAAACACGTTAGTTTGTAACTTTTGAGCTGGATTGTGTGACCAGCTTAAATGCATCAAGTTCTTTTTAATTTATTAACACTTTGAAGACGGGAGTTGCAAATTTCTGTTTTATATATATATATCAACTTAATACATGTTTTTTATTCATGTATTAAGTTAATATTTTTTTATAATAATTATTATTTTACTTTACAAAGAATACGTGAAAATTGAGGCTATATTCTTTTTAATGCATACCGTAATAAGTTTAGTAATATTAACTGATCTGTATAGCATGTGTGTGTTTGATTGATTAGGTTCGAATGAAACATAATTAAATGCAATGTTCTTATTTTGTTGTTAATATATCTTTTCTTTATAGAAATCTTTACGTCGAACTTTTTTCGAAATTCAGGCACAATTCATTATTTTTTATTCCTCAACATTATGCTTTGGTTTCTCAAAATGCTTAAAAATAACAAAATCTGTACCTTTTAAAAACATATATTTTGCATTATTAATTTAATTAAAATGTTGCCACTAATTTTCATATGTAAATAAATTTTGGTTAATTTTAGTCTAATACTTTTTTCAACTGCTACATACATTTTTATAATTATTTCTTTTTTAAAATTTTTACTATATTATATTTAGGGGTTTTAATATAATGAAATTAAAAACACTTCATCAACCAATAAAAATGTTAATTATTGCTTCAAATGTATATAGTATTAAGAGAACACTTTAGAAAACTTATAATGGATTATAACAATATATAGCTTAAATACATAATTCAATACCAAACAGTATTTAAACAATGCATTTGAATATGTTTAATTGCATTTTACTTTGTTTCAGTTACATAGCAGCTCTTAATATATATATCGTTTGCTTAGTTTATTTACAATAAAACAATCTATGTAGCACCACTATTTTTTTGTTTCTAGTTTAACACTCCAATATTAACACGTCATTTGGCGGCGTACTTCACAAACATACAGGTCATTTTTTTTCTCTCATGGTTAGCATTCTTTCATGTAGGTTTTTGCTTAGTTTTCCTTAACCAAATTATTTTTATGTTTATATCTTTGCAAGAGACCTTTTCTTTCATAATTTAATTTAATTTAATTTTTTTTGTCTTTTGTAAAATACACGTTTGTTAGTTTTAGGGCTTACATTCAATATGGCTCGGGTTTAATATTATGATGAAAATTTCTGCTGTACGGGGAAGGTGGTTTCATAAAGAATACTTAACCCTAATTTGCTGGTCCTAATTCGGCAACAGCTTTAGAAATCATAATAGATATCCATTTTAGTCCATTGACTATTTTGGTTTCTTCCTTTTTAAAGTTCTAACTCTGTCTACTGCAAAATATACGCTTATTTAAATCTTGTTCAATAAATATTGGCACCAATATTTTACAGTTTTGTGTCTTAAAATCTGCTTTCTATCTTCTGGCTTCGTTAGTTGATAGTTTAGCCTTGTTATTTTTTCAATTTATTATAATATATATATTAATATATATATAGTATCATAAAATGAAAAAAATACATAGCATAATAAAATTGATAATACTAAATTATATCACTAACAAAGCTAGAAGATTTAAACAAGATTTCAAGAAACACAACTTAAAAAATAATTGAAAAGTATATGGTACAATAATTAACTAAGCGTATGTATAACATGAAGCAGAATTAGAGCTTTAAAATGTAAGAAACCGGAAGAGTCAATGGACTAAAATGAAGACCTATATTATGATTTCTAAAGCTGTTGCTGAATTAGTACCAGCAAAATTAGGGTTAAATATATTTTATGGATCCAACCTTCCCCGTACAGCAAAAATTTTCGACATAATAGGAAAATATAACCATATTGAAAAGTCAGGCCTAAAACAAACCACGTGTAATTTGCAACCAACAGAAAAATAAAAAAAATAATAAAAAAATGATAGAAAATATGAAAGGAAATTAATCTTAACAAAATACAAATAGAAATAATTTTGAAAAGGAAAAATAAAGCAATAACTTACATGAAAAAATACAATCAACAAGACAGCGGAAAAAGATCTGTACGTACAAGAGCAACCACGCTAAATAACCGTTTAAAATGACGTGTTAAATTGGTAAAGCCAGAAACAGAAATTAGTGGCGACACCTGGATATTTTTATAGTAATTAAACTAAGCAAACAAAAACAAATGGAAAATAATAATAAACAAAAGGAGAAAAACCATGAAAAATACTTAAGCTTTAAAAAGGAGTATTAGAGAGATAGCTTAGAAATATATTGAAAAATAAATTTACTTGGATAGTTGTATTCCAAGCAATTATTGCAGAATAGCTTAAAATTATTTTGTTTAACATAATTATCAGTGACTAAATCTTTGTTCCTTTTTATAAAATTTAAGATAATATTTTTAAAATAGATAGATGTCGGTTACTTCCCCCAAAAGCCATTTTAATAATGTTAAAATCAAAAGGGTCTCTTTTATAAAAAATATTACTAATTAGTATATTATTCTTAACAATTAATTGTAGGTCTAAAAAGTTTGCAGAGTCATTATTATAATTAATATTTAATAATTTAAGATATTGGGAAAAATATTTAAAACTAAGAACAAAATTTACTATATTACTAAAGATGATTAAGTCATCTATGTATCTAAAAAAGTAACAAGAATCGAAACTAAAGCTATTATATTCATAAAAGTGCAAATAAATATTGGCTAAACAGTTACTAGCAGTGGAAGTCCTTTAATTTGCTGATGATAAGAGTCATTGTGAAAAATATAATTTTCATTTAGTACTAGATGAATAATAGAAATCTGTATCTATCTATCTATCTATCTATTTATATATATATATATATATGTCATGGTTTTTTGAATGAACTTCAAGACATTTTAATTTAACCGTCTTTATTCCATGAGATGATTTTGTAATCTGTCTGTAAGAGAGAGAGAGAGAGACGGACGCATGTTAAAAATCAAGTTTCTGCGGCTTCTTCAGAAGCCATATGTTCTTTGAGAACGCTTCTGATTGAAGAGATATATTTGAAATACTAGGTAATAAAAATTAGTTATCGAAGCTGGCAAATTTCTGTTAAGCCATGTGTTCTATATTCCCGAACTGGGTAACAAATTTAAAACTTGAAGATGTAACGGGAAGATAAAAGTTAGAAGTGGACTAGCGATTTAGTTTTAGATCTCATTTAATTATCCTTACATTTCCCCCCAATTTTAAAATTGGAGTAACGGTGGTCTTTCTCTCTTACAATTATAGTAAATTTTCAATATATACAAAACAGTACATAATATAATATAGAAATACATTTTACACATAGTAAATAGGATTAAGTAACACGAATATTAAACTCAAAATACAATACAATAAACGAAATTATAGCAATAAACAAAATAATAACACTTTTAAAATATTAATTGATAAAATGAAATTCCTTACACATAAATGTACTTTAGCGTTTTCAAATCTATATTGCATCAAAAAAAGAGCTTAACGTTTCCTCCAAATCTTTCATATTATTATATTTGTGTTATTGCTAGCACATAGTCTACCTACGTGTAGTGTGTGTGTGGAAGTTTATCATATTAAACAATAATATAATTTAAAAAATACATGATATACAAATATTAAGATACTAATTTTCTATTAAAATATACTCAGGCGCCTTCGTAATACTAGTTAACTTTGTTACATAAAAATATACATAGCTGAAATGCACTGTTGAAATATCAAAGCATAAACATGAATAAAATGATATGATTAATAATATGAGAACAGTTTATATAACACTTATACACTATTCAACACACCAGACCATATTCTGTTTACATGTATTATAAGAATATAAGAATAAAGAATATAAGAATATAAGAATAAAGAATATAAGAATATAAGAATAAAGACTAAGGAGCTATGTTATTTATCTCGATTCAAAAAGTGGAATCATCTCTAGAAAGAAATCTATCATTACTTATAGTAATTATTTTTCAACAACACATACAAATTAGTATAGTAAATTTTTCACCATATTCACTTTTACTTCAAATCATCACATAAAACATTTTGAATCTCTCTGTAATTTTTACAACTTATTCATTTCATAGACAAATTTTTCTCCTTCGCATTTCATATTCAGTAATATAATTTACATCATACTAATACCAACACATATCTCTAACAAATATGCTTGATAAAATCACAGATGTTCAGGGAAGCTATTATGAAAACAATAAGAGGTATACAAATCAAACTAAATAATTTTGTCCTTTTAATGTTTGAAGACAAATACAAAATCATAATGATTGTATTCTCTTCGATCCACTGTATCATTTCCAAAACCAAGTTTTTAAATTACTTTAATTTTAGACAAGGAAAATTTCGAGAAACAATGAATCCTGATATGTGACCAGTATATCAAAACACACAATTCCAATATGAGAAAAAATTTAATTTAAATTTAAATTTAGTAAATTTACTGATGAATAAAATAATTAACAAAATAATAAAATTTAGTGGATTAAAATAATGCAATGCGGCTTTAATTTTAATTTTCCTCATAATCAGTTTCCTTAATATTAGTACATTAGAGTCATTTCTCTAATAACTAACGTTATATCCTTTCAACTATATAACACCATTACTTTCATATAAATGATATAATTCCTTTAACAATTTAAAATAAAATAATGAAATACATTAAAATTTCTCAAAACAAATTTTTTTTTTATAAAACACACTCTATTTTTTCTTTTAAATATAAACATCACTTAACACAAAATATATTCTATAAAAATTTTAATATCATTTATATTACTGTTCCTCTTCGAAGAGTTATGTTAAGCAAAACCCGTCACTTCTGTATTATATAAATGTAAACTAATAATTTCACTGACCTCATTTTTTACAGGCAGAAAATTTTGGTTCATGGGAATCTACATAATTTTTTTTTTGTTCGTTCGTTGATTTGATTTTGTAAATTTTTCAATGTTGCTCCTTCATTATTGGGTTCGATGGTGATTTTCAATAATAATATCGATGTTGGTCTTCTAATAATGTATTAGATGTTGGTCAAATTCACATCGGGATTATCGCACATTTTACCGATGCAAATATTGATGCGTACTTAACTTTTTTTTCCCCTTGCCATCAGAGAACGTTTAATGGGGAGTTGTTTTCATTCTTTTGCTGCTGGAAAGGCACTTTTCTTTTAGGGGACAGGAGCGTTTCTTTTTTTTTTCATACCATCTAAGAATGTTTACTGTAGAGCTGTTTATATTCGCTTTCGGTCGAAGTAGGTTTCGTCTTCCGGGGTAGAGCACCTCTTCAGCAAAGGGAGATACGGCGCATTCCGGATTCCATAAAGTCCTTTAAAGCGATTTCCATAGCAGTTGTCTGACTTTGGCGTCCGTTTATTAATTGTTTTAATTTTTCGATGGCTTTACATTAAAGTTAAAATTAATTTGCAGGCTGCAGGTTTTATCCTGCCGCCTTATTGCTGTCGTGGTTTTTTGAATGAACTTCAAGACATTTTAATTTAACCGTCTTTATTCCATGAGATAATTTTGTAATCTGTCTGTAAGAGAGAGAGAGAGAGAGAGATGGACACATGCTATAAATCAAGATTCCGCGGCTTCTCTAGAAGCCCTAATTTCTTTGAGTACGCTTCTGATTGAAGATATATATTTGAAATATTAGGCAATACAAATTAATAGCCGAAGCCGGCAAACTTCTGTTAAGGTATGTGTTCTATATTCCCGAACTGGGTAATAAATTTAATACTTGAAAATGTAACGGGAAGATAAAAGTTAGAAGTGACTAGCGATTTAGTTTTAGATCTAATTTAATCATCCTTACATATTATATGATATATATGATTATATATATATATATATATATATATATATCCATATTACACACACAATTTATAAGTACATATTAATTCAAAACATCCTTGGAAAAATTTTATACAATCACAAAATAAGAAAAGCGTTCTGAGAATATAAATGCATTAATGCCTGAAAAGTATTATTTCAGTTGTTTAAACTATACGAAAGCAATTCCTATAAGTTTACAAACTTTATTTTATTTTTTAAAATATCAAACGTGAGGAGGTAAAAACATCCAGGGTAGTTTCTTTTTTAAATTATATGTTTTCTTAGAAAAAAGAAGGGAGGAGGGATATTTAATGAAAGAGAAAGACAGTAATACTCGCGCGGAAGAGTAATGATAAGCGTGTAAATAAATAACTATAAAACTCAACACTATACAGGGTGCCAAAAACGACCGCATAAACTCTGTACAGCTAGATTCCTCGTTGGGAGTACATAAAAACTGCCCAAAGAAGCATTCCTGTACAATCTATAGTTTACGAGAAAAATACAAAAAACAAAGTATGACGTCATTTCCGGTGGAAGAAAAAAACACTTTATTGGACATATCAACAACAGAACTTGCATATCTTTCCAGCCGATAATGTTTAAAAAGTTCGTCGCGCATGTCGCGTCATGCATGCGCGCGCCGTGGAATGACGTTAAGCCGCCGTTGAACTGGTATTTAAAAGGCTGCATTTTGCAGCTACTGGTAGTCTTCGTATGGTAGCCATATATTCCGTTCGTGACTACTGCGACATGTACTTGCGACATGCCTTGTGACTACTGCGACATGCCATCTCAAGGAACTGGTGTATCGAGACGTAGTGACAACACAAATGGACTTAGTTGCTCGTCTGCATGCTACTTGTACTTTGGTGGACCCCACGATGCTGCGACGTGTGATGACAGCCATTCCACGGCGGGATCAAGCCTGCCTCGTCAAGCACGGTTGACATTTTGAACATCTGTCCTGAATTGTGCATATACTGATGTTGATATGTTCAATAAAGTGATTTTTCTTGCGCCGGAAGTGACGTCATTCTTTGTTTTCTTATTTTTCTCGTAAACTATGGATCGTACAGGAACGCTTCTTTGGGCAGGTTTTATGTACTCCCAACGAGGAATTTAGCTGTGCAGAGTTTATGCGGTCGTTTTGGGACACCCTGTATTAATATTTTTGTATTTTGGTTTTCAAAAAGTATTGATAATTTATTTTAGTTGGCATAAAAACCGTTTGAATACATCAGAATAAACGAGAACAAATAATATTGGTACATATTCTTAATGCAGTACAATGGATACATTTGTTAAAACTATGAAATTGTCCGTTTTATACGTCTTGAATGTAGAATTAACGTAGATTATGGGCATATAATTTGTTTTGTTTAACCGGAAAAATAAAAATAATATACAAGCGTCGAACATGGTTTATGCTGCTAATGGCTAAGTTTCCATAGTTGTAAGAACAGTAAGAAAATGATTTGCTAGATATAAAGTTATTGAGTTTTAAACTGACGAGAAAGTATGCCCGGAAATATCATCTCAAATAAATCAAATCCAGACACTAATTGAGGGAAATTGTCAAACCAAATAAAACTCCATAGATGTCAAACTGTCACACATTCAAAGGTAAGAATAACCGGGATGAATTGTACCATTCATAAAAATGTAGAGCAAAAACTAGATCATGGTCAAAAGCAAAATGAACCGACTTCATAAATCAAAAAACCGGTCTTTATCTGTAGAAAGCCATGATCTGCAAATGATGGGAAGCGAAAAGGAATCCTGCTGTATTATCAGCGTTTGGCATAAAACAAAGACGTTCAGAAGTAGCAAATCTGAGGAGTCAGGAAGAGTTTCAAATCTTCTTCCCTATCCACTGTATTCATAAGAGCTAAATTTTTAGTATTTCTACCTGTTTTGATCATTAAAATATAGCCTTGTAGAGAAATTCTTTAGTCTTTATTGTATTAAAAATCGTGTTGAAAACATTTGAGATATTCTCAAAAAACAGGAATTTTCATGTTTTCTAAAAGATGAAGAAATGTTGCAAAATACACAAGCACTCATATAGTTTAATAAATGCAAAAAAAATATAAGTGGGCTGTGTTTCAATTTTCATTGAAAATGGTACTCAATTTTCGGACATATTCCTTATAATGGGGGGATATGAGTCCTATATACACTTAGTATGAATTTACAAGTATATAAGTAAGAGTTCCATTTATTTTATCATGACTAACTTCTAACTCTAATCAGTATGAATCAAATGTAATTTATTAATTCTTACCTTCCAATACTGTTGAAAGAATGCCACAATTTACCCGCTTATGTGTAATCGACCCAGTTCTTAAGCATGTTTTTTATGCTTTAAGAAAAATTCTATGTTAGAATATTTTTTATTGCTGATACATTTTTAAATGACAAGAAATTTGGGCATAGAACCCGCAGCAAGGTTTCTCTTCAAATTGAAAATTTTTACTTGCGTACAACTTCCGAATATTCAATACTTTAGTTTCTCCATTTCACCCAGATGCATTTTTTTTCTTCTGAAATGCATTCTCATTATGTTGTTTCAGGGTGTTAACCTTTTGATGTTTCGAGTTTTCGAAAACATATATGTTGTTTTTCATTTTCTTCGGAACATTTTGATACTAACGACGTGACAATACTCCTAAAACTGCGAAAGTTATTCAAAAAATTCAAAACAACAATTAAGTCCTATCAGCTTTTAAATGGACACATGCCACGCCCACCATTCTTGATTTCTGCATACGTTTCATTTTTCTGTTTTTAATAAGCCTCATGAAATATTTTGAACTCTTGAGTGTATCATAAGGAAGCTTGCAATTCAACACATTCTTTCTGATGTGTTTATTTTAACACGCGTTTTTTGAAAACATTTATTTAAATCAAATATATTTGCAGTATAATACTTATCATTCGAGTATTCGATTAATGAATACTCAGAAAGGACCATCAGCAAACGCCCCAAGAAAAGAAGATTTAGAGGAAATAAATATGTGAAGTAAGTCATTCACATGTTGCAGAAAGGAAAGATACAAATATAAGTGTGCTTCTAGTAAAAAAACCTCAGGAATTCAGACTTCATTCAAGTTAAATCTTGCTAAGGTAAGTGAAAACTTCAAAGGATATCGTATTTCCTATTTTATTTCAAACTGTTGTTCTATTTTGTCAGTGTCATGTTGTTTAAAATGCCATAAACCATTAACAATTAATGGAAAATCAACTCGTGGTTTATGTTCGAATTTTGAAATAAATAATTTATTTATAATTATTTAGCTAGTAAGTTTAAAAATTAATTTTCTCAAATTAAGTTTAAAACTTCAAAAGCCGTTTTTCTCTGTGTTTTTTTCCTTTACGCATATTGTCTTTCAAAATCTATCATAATTTGATGTATAAAACTATGTAGAATTATGAAATATATAATAAACATTTAAATCCTAGAAATTTTAGAGTTATATGTATGCATTTGTTTAAAGTATAAAAAAAATATTGATTTTTTTTAATTTAAAAAATGTATATTTTATTTTTAAAAAAAATGTTTTTTTTTTAAATTCTATTTATATAAAAATACTACACTGTAATAAGGAAATATTTAACTTTATAAAACAACTTATTGCTAGTAATTAGACTTATTATTGTAGAAAATATCATGCGTAACGTAAAACTTATTTCTTACAAAAAATTTTCTTATTATCATGTGCTTAGTTTTTTTTTAAAATTATGATTATATTTTAAGCACTTTATACTTTTTTGAAACATCATTCCTTTATAAAAAAATGTGTAAAAGAATCAAATCGTTTAATTTTAACCTGAAAGAATTATACCTATTCGAAATTTGTTTATATTATATGCTATCGAAACATATTTAACACCTCTGAGACCCCTTAAACAATTATTTGCATAAGAAACGCATTTATAATAGTTTCTTTTTTTTTTCTGATTATACACATATGTTCATAATTGATAGTGAATTCACTTTTGATCAGTGAAACCTCTGAATAGTTATAAAGGAAATTAAAACTCGGGTTTATTTTTCTACAATGGAGATAATAAACGCAATACTGAAATTAGAGATAAATGTATAATATCTGAGTTTCTTTTTAGATTAAATTTGGATCCAACCTCATTACGAATTATGTATATTTTTTATAATACAGCGGGAAAAAGAAGAAAAGCTTCTATAAGAGAATGAAGAGGAAAAAATTGCGAATATGATAAAAAAGAAAATGTAAATACAACATTCTCTAGAGATTTAAAGACAAAGTAACTGAAATTCTTATAAAACTGCATGCAGGAAAACTTACTCAACAATAAATATCCACCTGATATTCGGGCTTAATAATTTCTATGAACAATTTATCTAGAGTTCGAATTTTTATGTCTTAGTTTCACATCATATTCAGAATACGAATATATGAATATAGTTTGTACAGCTTATATGTAAATTATTTCAAGCATATCTTTGCTGATTTTTTTCCTTCTAGCAAGATTTTCGTTATGCTTCATGCTAAATAAGTAAACTATCTCAATTGAAAATTATAACGCATTTAAATTTTTATCTAAGATAAAAAAATAATAAACATAAAAACAATAAACCAAAGTGCTATACAAAAATCGGTTTTTCGCGAAGCTCTTAAGAACCAGTTTGTTTACTTAAATACAAAAATCTTTTTCAAAGAGCTTTTTCAAACTTTATGAAAAATCATTTTTTGCAATATAAAAAAAAAATTCCTTTATAATATGGAAATGAAATGTTATATATAGTAATAAATACATATTTAACAATTTCTAATTTGGGAAAATTCAGTATAATAAAAGACATTTATATTGCTTGCAACATTGTGAGCAGAAAATAATATGAAGCGTATTTTTGATATTTCTGTGTCTCTTATACTTAAAATCATTCATTCTTAGATAAATTTAGTCTAAGAATATATGAGATTATACATTAGAATACAGTTCAAAAACATATTTATTGAGAAAGAAATAATACCCCCCCCCATTTTTTTCTTTTATCCATACATTACTTTCTATTCACAGAAATTTCAAAGAATAAAATAATTTAATTTAAATTTAAAAGTGGAACATTAACATTTGTTATTTAATTTTCGAGTATATTAAATACGTGCATATTATATATATGGACCTAGTGATATGTAAAACATTTATTATGACTTACGTAGATAAATTTGTTGAATGTTAGTCATTTTTCCAATAATCTTGCTGTATAGAAAATGTGTATTAATTAAAACTATTCTCAAAAATAAGCTAATAGTTTGTACATAATTCTAAGAGAGAGAATCAATTTGCGTGATGTTTAATTACATTTTTAAAAATAGTACTTTTTTGATTAATTTACGTCTCGTATTATTTTTTAATTCTCGAAAAAGGAATAAACATTTTTCTATAATTAAAACATTCTGGTATTGTGTTTTTAGACAAATGAGAATTATGTATACCTGAACCATGGTGGGATTGCCTTGGAACTTTGTCAACACCTCTATAGAAACATATTAGATTTGAATTTGGCATCATCATACAATCTCTATGTTTAGAGATTAGGTGTTCTTGGATTTCATTTCTGCACTTTCTTCATACACATTCCCAGTTAAAGAAAAAGATATTGCTACATTTCTGTTATATTCCAGCATATACGTAGTATGATCTAGAAAATCGGGGAAACGGTGTGGAAAACCTTACCCTGAACAGTTTATAGCACTGAAACATATACACCTTCAAAGTAGTCCCTTTGGGTGACGATACACGTCTTCCAACGATTATATAACTTCTAGAAGCATATATGGAAGCCATTTTTGGAAACCTCCCGTATGTCCTCTTGTGATGCTCCTTTCACCTCATCTGATGAAACAAAACAGCGTCTCTGTAAATGTTTTTTCACTGATGAGAACAGGTAAAAGTTACATGGGGTTCTGAGTCTGGTGAATAGAGTTGATATGGAAGCATTCTAATGCGAGTTATGGCGTGGAACTTTTTTTATCAATTGCGAGCGATGTGCTGGGCCGTTTTTAAGAAGGAGATAACAGTCGTCCCTCTACCAGAACTGAGGCTGCTTACGACGAATTGATTCCCTCAAATGGCGTCTTCAAGATATGCATATATTCAGCGATTTGTGCTAAAGTCTGACCATGATGTTTTCGAACACATTCAGATACTTACTCAACATTTTTCGCATTCCGTGAAGTAAGTCGTCACACATCTTCATCGTCTTCGATTCATTATTAGCCTTCTTTAAAACGTTCTAGCATTCTTAAACCTTGGATGAGTCTGTGATAAATTCAACATACTTCGCATTTTCAAGTCTCCAATCGTGTTTTACCTAAGCGTTGACATACTTAAATGTTCAATGCTGTTCAAGTAAAGACATCTTTCTTGCATCGAAGTTAATTAGCTTCAGAAGTTAATTAGCAAAGTTAATTAGCTTCAGAAGGTAAGAGATGCGCGTGCAAATCTGTCACCTGACATGAACTGAAACAGCCTGGCCAGATATAGGATGGCTAGGAGAATCCTTTTCAAGTAGTGTAAATATATGTACTTACTTTCATTGTCATCAATGACCACTATCCCAGAATTTTTGGGTAGTACTATGTATAATCCGGTACTATGCTAGATTATCTACAGCAACATGTAGGAGTAGGTTAAACTTACATATCCCTAGAATGTATAAAAAGTCTTTTGCTACCAATGAGTGGTATATCCTAGGAGGTATGCCTAATCTGTCGGTTTTAGAAAATACTGATTTTTCATGTTTCATGATTTTAACAGATTTATTATTTCAATTATTTTCTCTTTGAGATGTGTGTTTTCTATCTAGCTAATTTAGCTTTGTTTTTTATGGCCATCTTAGCGATTGTACCATAAAAGAATGCACATATATCGTATTAAAATGTTATATTTTAATATGCAGTCCTACTTCATTTTCTAATTTAAATAATTAAAAATAGTTATTTATTTGTTTCCAAATCATAGTTTGTTATTTTACATCAGTATAATCTGATTATTCTATACTGAACTCCATACAGTAGATGTTTTTATAAAAGTGGCATTTCGAAACTAAACGAAAGTCATTGGTGACATACATCACAATCCTGAACCTTTATCTAATGATGAGAGATACACCAATGCACTAAACTATCTTTATTTATCACTACGCCATCTAGAGGACTTTAAGCTTACAACTCTTCAACACAATTTTATCATCTTTTGGAACGTGTTTAGTGGTAACCGAACTTGAACCTAAGACTTCACAGAAACAACGTATGTCACGAATTCATGACCATAACAATTTGAAACCAGAACTCAAGTAAAATTAGACTAGAGTTTTATGAAACAACTATATTTAAATAAGCCAACCTATAATTGTTATATTTCACTTGTAGTACAGAATATAACGCAGTAGTTAAGTCTCACTCTTTTCTGAAGAAGATATTTCCGTGAAATGCGACCTCTTTAGTCTCTCTCGAATGCTTTCATAGAACAAATTTATTTCCTTCTGGGAAATGAAAGGAGACCGTGTTTAGCAACAGAAATGCATCTTAACATATTTCAAAGAAACAACGCAGCTTTCGAATAATTTATAGGACTCCGATGGCGTTTTATTACCTGCAGCATTTCATAACCAAGTTATAACTCGCAGCTGAAAAAGTACATATTGAAAGTTAGAGGGGAAATATGATGAATATTATTATATTTGTTGTAAATTATTCACACACAGTTATATGTTATGAGTCAAATAAAAGATTATAATGATCCAAATGCTGTGAATGTTAGGTGGTGCTGTAACGGGTCTATCCGCTAATCTTCAACTAATCATTTTGGCGTAAATTTTTTATAACTGTATGCTCTTTGAAACCTTTCTCATGAAAAATATTTTATTTATGCAAATGAGTGGTTCTATTTAAAAGTTGGCATTTAGGTACATTGTGTTAGTCGACGGATAGTCACTTGATCGTCAACTATTGATAATTACAGAATAGGTGATAAAATTAGTTAGAGGATTACGGTGCATTATGGCTTATAAATCCAAAGTGCGAAAAGAGTAAGTTTAGTAAATTAGACTTATGTGTTAAGAATCTCCTTAAGCCAAGCGATATTTTTCTAATTAGTTAAGTAGTGTATTTCCTACCTTCGGTATGAGTCAGCGGGATATAAATTTGATTTTTAACTAAATTGAAGACTGGCTGATCTATACTCCAACCTCCAAACATCAACAACCACTAGGAGGTTGTCATAGTAAAATACACCATATGTTTCTAATCTATATTTTATTTACTTCAGACTGAAGAATGAAGAGATTTAAATACTATATTCAAGTGGTGTTAAAGATAAATAAAGTTTTATCCCCAGTTATCCACTTTTATAACAAAATTCCACATCCAGGCATTTTTATAACTTATTTTGGGAAATTAAACAGTCAATAATATATCCATTCAAAATGCAAATTGAAACAGAAAATGAAAACAAAAATGACAGAAATAAATCCAGGATTTCCAAAATAGTGCAACAGAAAATATTTGCATGCGTTATAAAACTATGTGCCGATGGACACTAGCAAGTTCAAAATGTAAGATAAGACAACGGGCTACAAACCCTTGGAAAAAGAGCTTTTGAAAAAAGGAGGTCATTATATCCGGAAATATGACCTTCACAGAACCCAAGAGCGTAATGTAAGAATAAAGTAATGTATACAATATTTTATTCTTTCTCCACGTGTCTTCAGATTCTAATCAGATCATTATGATGCTACACGTAACATATCACAATTTCACTACTTTTAATATATATATATATATATATATATATATATATATCACATTAAATCTTTCATGTTTGGATTAAGTAAGACAGAAATATGTATTACGGAAAATTTACTAAATTCAGATAAATTTATAGATAGTCATGCTTTATATACATATATATATACATATCATAAGAGAAACTCTCAAATTTCAGAAGCATAAACATAAAATAAAAGTCAATGTAAATAAAAAATATCAAACAGAATATATATATATATATATATATATATATATATATATATATAGCACATTAAATCTTTCATGTTTGGATTAAGTAAGACAGAAATATGTATTACGGAAAATTTACTAAATTCAGATAAATTTATAGATAGTCATGCATTATATACATGTATATATCATAAGAGACACTCTCAAATTTCAGAAGCATAAACATAAAATAAAAGTCAATGTAAATAAAAAAATATCAAACAGAATATATATATATATATATATATATATTGTACATTATTATATATGAATAAATCTTTTGATAATATTAATTTTTCTAGCATTTTTAAAAAACACATGTCAACTTTCCCAATTCAAAATATCACTATTAAAAAAAGGCTTTTAAATATAATAAAAAAATAGGTAGATCAATTTTTAACTATAATGCACCTATCAAGCAAGAAAATTCAATATGTCATTGTAATAAATTTAAAGAATTCAAAGGTAATTAATTATCTCCAGCATGTTATTACTGGTGATCTCAACATTGTAAAATACAATAATCTTAGAAATATAATGAATAAAGGTACTGGTTTTAGACTTATGATTTCCAATAATAATAAAATTATCAAAAATCAGTTATATAATGATATTGAGCAATTCATTTGCAAAATCGCTATTAAATATAATATGCCGATAGAGGCATTCACAGAGATTAAATGTAACACTACATAACAGATTAATAAATATTACTTTAGTATAGATAATAACATATTTTCAATAATATTAAAAATCAGATTAAAAAATTACAAAATTCATTTATTACAGTTTATATTGATAAAATGCCTGGAAATTTTGTTTTCATTTGTAAATACTATTATAGTTTAATGCTCAACAATCATTTTGAAAATAATACAGCTTTTACAGGTCATCAATTTCTGATAGAGAATTAAATAATCGAATTTTGGCTTTTCATAAACAATTAAAAATACAAATTAATAATAATTTTAAATTTCCACATGTATTTCTTACTCCTTAATTTTATAAAGATCCAGTAAAGTTTAGAACAGTTACTAATGGTTTTAATAATCAGCAAATCAATCAAAATTCTACATGAAATGTTACAAGATGCAATAAATAATCTGAAAACTTCAGCCATTTTTAAAATAGTACAGAACTTATTGCACAAATTAAAGATAAAAAGATATTTTCAGTTTTTAGTTTAGATATTGAAGATCTTTTTAACTCAATTAATATTAAAGATATGATAAAAAAACTAGTAAAATTACATAAAGTTAATTTGTTTAAAAATGTCAAATATGATAGATTTGGTTCTCTACTTAGGTGAGTTGTAAAAGAGAATTATGTTTATCATAATGGTAATTATTTATCAACAGATTAAGGGTCTACCACAAGGTTGCCCAGCTAGCAACTGTCTAGCCAATTTATATTTACACTATTTTGAAAATAGTTTCACAGACAACTTAGAATTTTACTTTTTTCGTTATATAGATGATATAATCATTTTTGGAAATCAAGACAACATTAAACATAATATTAATTTTTATCCACAGTATCTTAATTTAATACAGACAAATGTTAATTTAATACATACATAGTTATGAAGCAAATTGTCTTGATATAAAAGTTAAATTAACAGATAATGAAATAGTTATGAATTTTTATGATAGACGAGAAGACTTTAATTTCAATATTAGAAAAGTACCGCATTGGGAGAGTAATGTGTATGCATCTATATTCAGAAATATTGTTCTTAATTACACACTACGCAATAAATTTCTAGTTTCTAATAAATAAGAAAAAATAAAAAACTATAAACACTTTTCAAAATACTGTTTAATTCAAAACTACCCAATTGATTTTATTAATAGATATTTAAATAAAGAAATTCTAAATAGTTATGATTAAATTTCCATAGTTTTAACAGGTTAATATTATCGATTTATTATTCTTCCTAGATAGTTTTAAATACCCCCCAATTTCTAGTTTTAGATAAAATTACTTTTTTAAAATTTATTATAACTTTTAAATCATATTAAGAGTCTCTAAGATAATGGTAGTATGTTTACAATTCTTATTTTATTATTACTATTCTTTTTATACTTTTGATAAGTGCTATTTTTCAGCCATTGCTTTGTTTTAAAAATTTTATTTGGGTCCTGAATCAGGCAATATATTTTTTATTGTACTCAGATTTAGCGCGGGCTCTGCATTTCAGAATGCGATTCTTACGTAAGTTACCTTTTTCTTATAAGGGATTTAGATTTCTTATCCATTATTTCCAATTGGTATTGGCTCGGTATTATTAACAAAAAGGGAGAAAATTGGCTGGCCAAAAAACATGTTCAATCCCACTTTTATACAGAGAAAATTGTTTTAAGAGAAATTTTTTTGTATACAAGCTGTCCTAAGTCAGCAACGTTGATAATACTGAAGCATCCATTCTTTTATATTTTTATATTTTACTCTGTTATTGCAATTTTTTATATCTCATTTTAATCTCTGTTGTCTGGTTAGTTAGCAATTGCTATTCTTTTAAGTATTAATCATGTTAATTCATCTCTCTCTTGTAGAGAAATTTTGATTATATATATATTTGTATATATATAGTATATATATATATATAATTTATAATTTTTTAATTATTTGGAATTTATATCTTTCTTTATGTGTGTCTAATATTAATGTTTAATTATACAAAAATATCAAAAATAAATAAACTTATGAATATATGGATATTTAAGTTTAAAACTGAAACTATTACATTTTTAAATGCGTAAACATACATTTTCTTAGAGTAGGCTGAATGCATTGCATATCAGCCAGATATGTTAACTGTAGTTCAGAAAATAGCATTTTTCGATGCTAAAAATACTCAAAACTAAACTGTATGGGTTTATAATAATTCCAACACACCAAGAAATTACAGCGCAAATAGAACTTCGTGATATTTATATGCAAATAGGAACTGAAAAGAACGCACAATTCAGTTATCATTTTTATTTCCAAAATTTCACAAACATTTCATTTGGGAATAGAAATTATTAAAGTAGTCACACAAGAATTACACTTAGCCTTAAATGCTCTCGATCCGAAGAAATCACCGGGACCAGATAACATTCACGGGATTATGATTGCTCATCTTGGTCCAAGCGGCTCTCAACGTCTGCTGTATATATTGAATAAATCTTGGAAAAGTGGCTGACTGCCTCACGAGTGAAAAAGAGCCACTATCATCAACATTAGGAAACCACACAATCTACTTAGTTCCCTGAGAGTTATCGGCCGATTGCTTTGACAAGTATATCATGTAAAATCATGGAAAGAATGATGCTTAGAAGACTCACTACTTTCTAGATAGCAATAATCTGCTTCCACAGGAACAATATGGATTTAGGAGAGGACATAGTATAGAAGATCAGATTCTGTACTTATGTCAATGTGTCAAAGATGCCCAAAATTTTAAAACCAACCAATCATACAGAAGCAGCATTTTTAGACTTATCTAAAGCTTTCGATACGGTCTGGAGAAACAAGCTCATTCTTAAAATGTTTAATATATTTGGTATAAAAGGGAGAGCTCTGCCATGGATCTCAGAATTTTTGAAATCTAGAGTTATTCGAGTTAAGTATAATAAAACTCTTTCCGAGGACTTTAAACTCACCCAAGGAGTTCCACAAGGACCAGTACTCAGTCCTACGCTCTTCTCTATGTTTTTGGCTAGAGTGGAAAAGGTGATTACTGAGAGTAGAAGTATTGGTTTATTTGCAGATGATATTGACCTTTGGACCTCGAGTCATGACGTGCCTTCTATTGAGACTAATCTATCCCATTGCCTAAGCAGAGTTAATGAAATTGTGACTGATCACAAATTATCCTTTAATCTCACGAAGTCCGTGACCAGTTTCTTCACCACCACTAGACATCTATATAAATATCAGCCAACTGTTTTTATAAAGGATCAAAAACTCTCATACGTAAAACATCCTCAATATCTAGGTTTTACCTTAGACCAAGAGATTCTTCGCTATCGGCATATAGCGGACTTGGTTAGTAAAATTAGGAAAACATCTGAATATATTAAAAAATATCTCTGGACGTGATTGGGGTGCAGATGCCTCTACTCTGAAAATTACCTAAACTACCTTAGTCAGGCCTATTTTGGAGTTTTGTTATGTCATTTTCCTTAGTGCCTCTGATTCTAACCTTAAGAAACATGAAAGAATACAGCTGAGTGCTGCTCGAATCATCGCAGGCCATCGTAACAGCTGTCCTAATAACTTAGCTCTCTTTGAGTGTGACCTTCCGCCTTTAGATATGAGAAGAAGTTATTGCTTGACCAAGTATTTCAACAAACTGCTCAGTTATGGTCATCAACAACAGAACCTCTCAATACTTAAAATAAATGGACAGATAATCAAAGATTGAAACGTAAAAGTGCCTTCTCCCAAGCACTTGCACAATAATCGAGTTTTAATTTGGAGCACCACTGCCTGACATATATTATCAATCCTGTCCTTGGACTCCCGGGAGTCACGTTCCATAATACTTTAAGTACCAATGTTAATAAAATGTCTGTCCACCCCGAACTTCTAAGGCAATTGGCTCTGGAGGTGATTGATGGGATACCACTGGATGCAGTGAAGATCTATACTGATGGTAGTAAGGGAGAAACATACACTACTGGTAGTGGAGTTTTGATTGAACTACCTTGTTGCATCATCAAAATTCATAGAAGAATTGCTGATCACGCTTCTGTCTTCAGAACGGAGCTAATAGCTATCCAGTGTGGTATTTCATTGATTAATAACATACAAGGCCAAGCTTTTTCTGAAATTTGGATCCTGACATACAGCCGATCTTCCTTCAACATTTATCGAATTGGCCATCTATCGGTGACACCACCAGCAGGAGTATTCTACACCATTTTAAGCAGCTTTCAGATCGGCACCCTATCCATCTACAGTGGGTCCCTTCTCATGTAGGCCTGCCCAGGAACGAAGAAGCGGATGATCTTGAGAAAGCGGCTTCCAGTGATCCTGTGGACCCGGAAGACCACATGGTCCTTACGTCAACCGAGATCTACTCCAAAGCTAAATAATTGATATGTAGAACCTGGGTTGTTCCTCCAATACACCCATGGTATTTTCAAAGACATCCTGGATCCGCCATATCACTCAAGGGTTCCAGATCGTATCAGACGGCATTCTCACGATTTTCGACTGGTCACCTGAGGTGCCTGAATTTTGAAGGGGGTAAAAGAAGCTATCCAATTTGCACAAAATGTGAGATCAGCCCTTTTTCTCTCCAGCGCATTCTGCATTGTGTGGGGTTTTCATGTGAGGAGGCTGTTGCCCCCCCCCGTTGTTCTTATACTTTTTGAAGATAAATGTGGGCTCATGGATCTGGTCTAGTCCCACACCACCACATTAAGAATTGATATTTACAAATCAATCGGCATATAAGCATGTCCAATTAAAGTTTGGATGCTTTGATGTAAGTTGTATACAAAAGGTTGAACATCTTGCATGCAACCCCTTACCGTGAAGCATTCGGTGCGCAGGTAATATAAATACCCGTCTTCTGGGGAACTCTAAAAGTAAAAACAAGAAATAGATTTGTGTTGGTAAATTATTGCAATTCTTTAGATGAATAATATCAAGTAAAGTATCAAAATATTTATATAGATATTTCATAACGAAGTTTCCACTTGCTAAAACTAAAGAGCTATTTTCGATCACGTATCCATTGGCATTAAATTACAACAGCTCCACTAATGTGCATGGTGTAGTGTAACCTATTTTTTGTGTATTTCGTAAAACAGAACGAAAATTTTTTGTGTTTTATACGTACAATTACATCTTTTCTAGTGCGTTCTAAATGTTCTGAAGTTTTTGTGGTGTCTACATAGTCAATGAATATTCGGTAAAGAATGAGCAATGTTTTGAACAATTACATAATATTTTTTTTTGGAATCTCTGCTTAGTAAGAAGAAGTGGAAAACTACTATAGATTTTTTATATGTCAAGGAATCTTTTACGAATTTCTTTTGAAATTAAATACACCACTTTGAAGACAGATAAAAGTGCATACCGAGGTAATTTTTTTAATTAAATATTTTTTTTTATAAAGAGTGAGAAGAAAAAAAATGTTTTGATTTTGTGAAAGATAAGGATTTTTTTTGACACTTAGGGGTTTGGGGAAGGAATTGTTGTTACTGAATGAAAATAAATTAAGAAATGAGAAAATAATTTTTCAATTAAAATATAGTAGTTTTTGATCGACACAAAAAAAGTCATAAATAAAGTGAAAACAGTATTTTTAATTTCTTCAAGATGTAATAGAGTACATGCAAATGAGTCAAGGTAAACAGAAAGATTATCATTTAATAATCAAACTATATTCGCATAGCTTAGAATAAATATTTTCATCTGTAAAACTAAATGTACGCCTTAGAGATTATTTTTAATGACTTTGAAGTGAAGTGAAATCTTTAATGTAATTTTGACATTTCTATGTAACAATTAAATATTTAAGTTTATGAAACCTGACTTAACTTGTAATATTCCTATAACATTTTATACAAATATTTTTCCTTGCTAAAATATTCTTGGAAATTAAATACATTACTTTTTAATTAATATTCATAAGTATATCGGATGCGTAATCTAATTGAAGCATTAATTACTTTTTCATTTTAGGAAAATATACATAAGTTACATAAGTTTCGAGATAGTAATTTTTCATTAATTTTAGTTCATCAAATTGTTTTAATAAATATCTGTTTAAGAAAATACTTTATAAAAGAAAATAGGAATACCAAAAATTAAAAAAAAAATGAATAAGTACCCAATTTAGTCGCAATTTTTATCAAAGTTTTTAAAAAGGCAACATTTTTTTAAAAAATAATGTATACTAAAGAATTCTAATTACATCAGAAAAGTGAGGCAAAATGAATCTGCTTTTATGATAATATTTCATGTGTATTAAAATTACGAGAAGAATCCTTTTCCTCATTTTATCCTCTAATGAGGTGCCAAAGAATCGTTTAGCTAGAAAAAAGACAACACAAAATCCCTAAGGAATAATAAATACTGAATTAAACCAGAAATGGCGAGCCGAATGTAACTTTTTAATGCGTAGTCTTGGCGTTTTGTTGGGGAAGCGTATTAAATCTAAAAACCTGGCGATAATTATCGGAGTTTAGTGCAGGATTCTCTTTAAAAATTTTTTTCAGTGTTGATATTTATTAAAGTTTTTTAGAAGCAGTGTAGTGTAACGAATCATATCATGTGACGAATTTGCAATCTTTCAAAAAAAGTGATGACAAGAGGGTTCATTCATTAAGGATTGAAAACCGAAAAAAAAATCATACAGGTGGTTTGTATCTTTATCGGGACACATTAGTTCTTTTTTTTGGAACAGAAAAAAAAATCACGTGTTTAAGACTCCAGTAAGCAAGTGTGTATTAATGGTGCAATCTAAAACAGTATGATGGCAATGGGCAGTACACCTCGTAAATTTTGATACCGGTCAATAATAAGAATGACATTTAATTCGAAATCTCACTCTAATAAAATCCCCACCAATCTGTCGTGAGTAATTTGAACTATGATAGATTTTATGTGAGTCAGCGCCTCCATACAGTGGTCCTTCAATGTCTTCAGAACTCGAACTCGCGAGTCGACAACGATTGCTTCGATTTCATTATTATTATCCTTATGACCATTTGTTTTCGGCCACATCTAAAACTGCAATTGCAAGAATAATTCCAAAATCACACACACGCACACACACACATATATATATATATATTTTTTAATGTCAAATTCCTAAATTGCTAAAATGTAAATGCATCGCTTAATATTTGATTTTCCTAAAAAAATGTCATAGTTTTACTACCTAAAAATTTTGAAAATGTATTCTTAAATAAAAAATTTTACGGAAGAAAAAAAAAAGAAAAATTTCAAATTCGAAAAAGAATTAAAAGTAAGTATTCCCATATCACCATTTAAAAAAAGTATCCCACTTTTCTGTACTCCTAAGAATTGGAACAAAGATGATTAAATACAAAAAATGGTCATATCAGCATTTATGTTCCAAACGAAAAATTCGACATGAAATTCCGGAATTGATAAAAATATTCTCGACTATCCATCAGATTTGTCATTATCGGGTGTCTGAGAAATTGTCTTGTCCAGATTCGTGTGGATCACAAGAAATTGTATACTTTTTTTCTTCTTTTTTTTTTATCTCCTGCCTCGTTTCTACGAAATTTAAGACTTGAATTCCGAAGAAACAGATTGGCTTCGTCTAAACTGCTGGACAGTTATATGGGAAGGATAAATGGGAATAGTTGTAGAAGTTTCGAGAATTTCCGGTAATTTCAGCGTGAATCTTAACCACGTTTGCTATTATATTAAATATTTTCGGAATGATCTGGAATGATATGAACATTGAAATTAAATTAGAATAATAAGTTGATATAAATGGTAAAAGTAAAGTTTTAAAAAATAATATTGTTGTCACATTTATGAAGTTTTTTTAACAGATTACTTTTAAGACTAAGTGTTTTTTAAGCAAGAAAACAATGTCTTTTGGTTATCCTTATTATCAATAAAATGAATAACAAACACTTAAATAAATAAGCTATGGTTATAGTTCCCATTCAGATTTCTTTTTTTTTATCTTTGTCAAAAGTGTTATTCTTGGGCAATGAGTGTAAGTGAACTTAGCACACTTCCAGGAGGCCTCAAAATGTTCAAAGGTATAATATTAACATTTTTAAACAAAGTATAATTAATATACTATTGTTCAATTTCCGTGTTATTGTAAACAACTTGAACTTAAAGACCACGTATTTTATTGAATTTGGTATTATCTGGTGATAAGTATTTTATAAATAATTACGAGGAAATAAGGAAATTGCTTAAAATATCGCATTTTTAATGTTTTTTCAATCAATATATTTGGAAACATTCGTTTTCTCTAGACACCTTAAAATGTAATGTGATAAAGTTATTTGTAATCATTCCAACAAATAAAAATAATTCTCGCAGCAGAAAAAAAAACGATCATCTACCCGAATCTATAACATTAAGCAATAATGTGATTGTGTTAGAAACAACAGACAACTTGCATTAGTATAAGGTATATTATAATTCCCAAATACATTCATATAGTCTCCCCTTCTCTCTCTCTTTTTCTGTATGTATAATGTATGCAACAATAGTAAAATTCCATTCTTAGTAATCATAAAACTTTATGTGGAGAAGGAAAAACATTTTCTTCGAATATAAATATTATTATTACCCAATACAGCTTAATTTCATTAACAAGGGATGCAAATGTTCTTCATTAATCTTTAATTATGAAAAACCAAGGAGATACGTATATAATAAGAATAACTAATTTAGAACCCAATTTTTATAAGATAATTTACTTGAGCTCAGAATGACATATTTAGCTTTGTGGATTATTATTAAACTAAAATGCATATGGAAGAAACTTTTCCAATAACCAATAACTTTCGCCTACTTACATGTTATCCAAAGTTAAGTTTCCTTTAGTTATGCGATGTTATTATCCGCCAGAAAAAACTCTTTGCAATTTAGCAAACATCGGAAAACAGGTTGCGTATAATTGGAAGTTAATGCTATGCTAATTGGAATACTTGTACTAAGAGTGAATTACTTTATGTAACGATTTTTTGGAAGCTTAATAAGAAAATGTGGCATTAGGTAGGAACAATTTTCTCTTTCAAGCCAATAACAATGTAATAAATAAAGGACAATCATCATATACATATATGTATATAATTTCTTCTTGTCAAAAATTTTTTTATATGTTTGTAACTGAGCCAAAGTAAGCAGCGATTTGTTCTAATATTAATTCACGCAAGAGGAAGACAGAATATTTATATAAATAGCCTTTTTGCAAAACTTTGAACAAGAAGTTTTAATTGTGATCGAATATATATAGAATCTATATTCCCAACTTATTTGGTGTTAAATGATGTACAAAATTCATTTATGAATATGTCTTTATGTTTTTTTTATCATATTTCAAATATCATATGTAAAAGTTATGTATTTCTATTTAAGAAATCTATATTTAAAGTATTTTACATAAAAGTTCTTTACATTCGAAAAATTCCATAAGTAATCTATGAATCTGTTAATAAAATTTGAAACTGATTACTTTTTAAATATTTAACATTTTATGTATTATAATAATGATTGTAAATTTGAATCGCAATTAATATAAAAAGTATAATAAATACCATTTAAAAATAGAAATATATATGTCGTAATCCTGGAGAGTAGTGTAAACATGATGGCGATGTTGCATTGAACCACAGGCAGTCCTTTATGTCAAGAAATATGTTTTAGTAAACATGTATTGCACAAACATAGACATCTTAAAAACAAAACAGAAAATATCCAACATGAAAACACACGCTCGTACTTTACATTTTGACGAACACAAAGAGCACAGAGCCGTGATAGCTACATGGCGTAGACAAAAAACAAGAGAAAGAATTATTCGAATATCAATTTTTTATATACAGAGAAGAAAAGGGAAAAACGCATTGTAAGGAATACAGTCGTGGGCTTAGGCGAAAAGAATAACTAGTTTTTTATAATTATGACGTCAGTGTGTTTAGGGAATATTAAGTCCCTATTGGTAAGGCGCATGAAAACAATTAATGATCTTATATTTCTGGGAATCACCAACAATTTTTTGAAAATTCAAGGTCTAAGAAACATTAATAAAAATACAAACATAATGTATTTAATGCTTTAGAAAAATATTAATTGAGGAAAGGTGTTTTAAAATAGGATATTAGGATTTATAAATTAAATGCTATAAATGCAAGAGATTTGAGAAATATGAGTAAATATCAGTTTAAAATATTACACACACACGCACACACACACACACACAAATATATATAATATATATATATATATATATATTACAGAATGCAAAATTATACATATATTTTTAAATAATTGAATGTTAAATTAACACTTTTGCTTATTTGACTTGCAAATCTTTTATTAAGTGCATTTATATTTCTGTCAGGTTAATTAGTTTTATCGTGGTGATGTTTCTGAGTTTTCATGTACATGAACATCACTTTCAGAAAAGTTTTTCTCAATTGTTTTCACACAGAATTCTGTCGGTAGATAAAATAAATTACACTAGAAAAATGCCGTTTTAGAATATGAGGAAATAAATATATAAGTTGTGCACTGCTGTTGGTTTATTCATTAAAAATTGGTATGGACCCGAAATTGTTTGAATATGCTTGTTAAAAAGAGAAGCACTAAATAAGATATAGATTTTTGAGAGATATTTATTTTTCAAACACAATAGCTCTAAATTTAATTTTAAGCAATTCGAAAATTGATTATTTAACGCAGGGGTCGCCAAAGTGGTCTATATAGACACCTAGGGTCATTAACAACAGTATGGGGTCTATCTGACCCAAGGGGTCGAATGGGGTCTATTGGGACTCGAAGAAAAAAACAGTTCTTAATACGCAAATCACACATATCTAACTGCGTACTAAAAATTAAAATATTTTTATATTTGACTTAATATTATATTCTTTATAGAAAATAAAATAATAAATCAGAAAACAATTAAAAACTTATTAAAAATTTGACAATACATAAATTTGGACTAATATAAATATAAGCAAAAATATGTGAAACTTTACGGAATGGCTCAGCCATTTATGCTGGCGTTTCCAAGTTCGAATATGGTTGAAGCCGGTTTCAGTCACGTTAATTCAATTTTAACTAAAAACAGAAATAAATTTAATGTAGAGCTTCGAGGGATTTACGGTTAAATTGACTAATTTCGAACCCAATATAGCGACCTTGCAAGAAACACCAGGCACACTCATCTCATTAAGAAGTTAAAATCTGTAGCTACTTTTCTTACTGTTTCTGATTTATTAAAAATTTAGACTAATATATATTTTATTTTAATTACCTGAAAATTACAATTGTGGGGGTCTATGGAGATTTCGAAAAATTATATAGGGCGATGATCAAAAAAGTTTGCGACCCCTGATTTAACGGAAGATATATCATACGCATATACACATTGTGAAATTATTTCGGTATTTTTTTTTTTAATGTTATTAGATTAAGAGGAAAATATTTAGAAAAAAATGTCAAATTATAATGATAAATTATAGTTTTTAAAATTCATATAGTATTTCTTCGCTTAAAATGTAGAATGATCAGGGCAATAACAGTAATATAAGGTTCATTAATTAAAAAAAGTGATAGATCACATTGCTAAAATAAAAGGAAAACAAAGAAAGAAATCTTGTATTTTAGACCTTAAAAAATGTATCTTCCCTCTCGACCCTCAAAAAAATGTCTTTACTTCTTTTTTTGTCCTAAAGTATCGAGTTCTTATTTAAAAGTTTCAATAATAATTTACAATAAATAAAATACTCCATTAGCAACACTTTATTTGTCACATACCAATGTTTTTTTTTTACTGAAAAATGCTTAGCTGAAAGTAGTGAGTGTATAGTCTCATAATATTGATATTATTAATTTCAGTTACATAAGAAAACTAAATATCCCACTTAATACAGTTTAAAATTATGTAAAATTCCATATTTTCGTTAATAAATTAAGTATTAATATATATTTTTTTAAATAATAAAAACTTGTAATTTTAAGATTAAAAAATCTTTTTGAATATAATGATATCCATTCCTCTATTCTTAAGAATATTCTTCTTAATTACTTACAATGAAATAATTTTCATGTAATAAAACAGTGACAAGAGTTAATAACATTAAAATGTTTTAATTATTGTTTAGATCCAAATCTTGTTAATTTCCTGAATAAATAAATTCGTAGCAAACTTTTTACCATTGATTTATTATAAGCGTCCAATTTTGGTTTATTAGGGTTCTATTTGTTTATATTCAATAAAATCATTTTTTAAAAATACTTCCACCGTGTGCTTTTTTGATGCATCACTTTAGTCATATTTTCATTCATTAATTTTCTTAGTATTTTTATTATAACGATTTTTTTATTTTGTAATATTTTAAAATTTTCTATGACTATTTTAAAACGTTTTTATTTAATATTAAATACGTAGAAAGTAAGTATCGAACTATTACTTTAATATTTATGGTTTATATTTTAGAATACATACATACATACATAGACACATATATATATACATATATATATATATATATAATCTTACAAATAAATTTCTCGCAAAGTGTATACTCTTTTTTCAAAGAAGTAGTAGAGACAAATATAAAAGCTTTTTTCCTTAAAGCAATATTTAACCCTATCAGAATTAGAATACCAAGAAATAAGAGTTTGCTGTTACAACATTTGCAATTCATCATTTTTTTTATCAGGGATATGAAAGATGCATGTTTACAAATCATTGAGATGTACGATATAATGGCATTATACTTCGTGAATAAAAATGCACTTCTAAGTAGTCATACTTTGTTGAATCTTTGAAACAACAGGAGTTAGTATGAATCATTCCCTAAAGCTTTTTTAGTCAACAAATTTTTTTAATAAAGATTCAATTAAATCAAATACGGGAAGCTTTTAAAATTGTCAACGGGGGATATGAATGATGGTCGCAAAAGTTTCAATGAGGAAAATAAAATTATCTTAGAGACAGATATAAGTAATGAAAAAAAGCAAAAATTAGTATATTCGTATATTTTGTATTCATAAATTTAAATATTCCTAAAAAAAATGAAATTTTTTTTCATGTAGAACCTACCCATTGAAGTAAGCTTTCAAATAAAAAACCTTTTGTAAAGAATTGTAAGAAAATTTTATTTTAGATTCTTTAACTTTGATGTAAATCCATGCATAAAAAAAATTTATAAATTAACTTTAACAACCTACTTTGAATGAAGTACCTTATGTGTACAACAGCAAAAAAAGAATACTTGTGTTGAATCATTTAACTCCAAGAATGTTGTTTTCTGGTCAATTGAACCCCTCTGTACAAAGCCATTTAAACTATTTAAAACCAATTCTATATGAGAACTGAGCTAAATTTAATCTAAAATTTTGGGCAATTATGACGCACGCTATTGTATAATATTATAATACATTAATGACACATATTAGATGATTATTATGTTCTTTATGACAATAAGAATATATGAATATATATTTTGTTAAAGCTTTTGTATGACTCTAGAAAACATCACTAAATTATTTTTCATGATGATCTGCATATACTTAATAAAGCTTTACCTAATGATTGATATAACCGACCTACCATTCTAAATTTTGATGAGAGTTCCACAAATTAAACGAACATGGTTGTTATTTGACTCAATACATTTTTAGGTGTTAAATGAATTTTCTGAATATATCAAGAGGGCACTTACATATTGCACACATAAATAGACTCAAATCGTTTAAAATGATGTGTCGTACCACTGTTGGATAAGTTTTCTGTTGAAAAAACATGTCATACACAAAAGAAAAATGTTCAATATATTATCTTAAATTACATATGCTACAAAGTGCATCAGCTAGAGTAAGTATTATTTTTACTTAAATATAGATTTTTTTCTCGTTCAATATATCTAAATTAAATTAATATTCCTGATCATAAAACTTATCCAGCCACTCAAAGTAAAGAGAAAACATATCTCCGGTTTGATCTCAGATTTTAAAAAAATAGGCCACATTTTTTTTGTTACAGCAATAAATCATAAATGCTGCTAAATTTGTTATTCAGAGATTTTTCGTCTTCATCTACAAATAAATCCCCATTTTTTAAAACAAATACAGTATCTTTTGAGATCCCAATATACAGAGTCAAACGAATACAATTTTGAAAATTTATCATTTAAATATTTCGAATAAAAATGAAATTAAAAATAGTTTTATTTATCCATTATCATTTTTACCACCTACTAATGTTCATTAAAAAATTCCTTTATAAGCAACTCCAGGACAAAACAGACGCATAGAATTAGATATCCAATGAAATTTTGAAGCAAAAAATGGTCGGAAGGATCATTTTTATTCGCTTGATCTTCTACGTCGAAATCCTAAAAATACATACATTTCAAGAAATTATTTCCCTGAGTTACACCAGAATTTATTTGAAATAGAATGTATATTTAAAAAGTAAAGTAATAATTTTCCTATAATTTATTTATACCTAAGACCTTCTTTCAAGTGGACTGCATTTTCACTGCTGAGCCCAAGAAGACACGGCAAGCCCCAAATCGTGGGCGTCATTTCATTGATGGAACCATCTAGTCGTGGCTCCTACTGTCATAATTTAGCGCTTTAATTTATTCAGTTCGAGCTCTTTTTTCCGGTCTTTTTCAGGGCAAAATATTGCTGTGATTTAATTTTACCAAAAATTCCTGAGACAAATTGATATTCAAGGGATTTTTTTATTCTTTATGCAAAATATCTAAAAGGAACAAATCAACAATTTTTTTTTTAATTTTATGTTTAATAGGGTATTTACATGTATGCCAAAGAGATTAAAATCATATATTCCACATTCATTTTAGTTCAGATTCAACCAACTATCACTGCAACTTAAATTGACTTAACTTTGAACACACATTGTATACAACCTCTGAAAATAAAATTCGGGGAACGAAGTCAGAACGGCCTACCTGGCAACACTGGCGAACCAAAATGATGCACATGTATAGTAGCAAATGTTGACCATCAGCCTCCATCGTTGCTCAGTTAAATATCGTTTGTGTTCCGGTTAACACAGTGCTTGTTTAGTGCCTCGGTTCTTTACTAAAAACAGGAAAATGAACGAATAAAACTTAAATTTCAAGTTTTGTTTTAAGCTTGACAAAACACCGAAAGAAAGTTATGCGATACTGGAACGTGTTGATGAAGATAAAAAACTGTGCATGAAATGTGTGAACGAGTGGTTCGCTTGTTTTCGAGAAGGCTTGGAAAGTGTATCTGACCACCCCTGTAGCGGAAGACCAGCGACCTCCATCAGTGACGAAATCATTGAGAAAGTCAGGAAATTAATCACGAGAGATCGTCGATTAACTGTGGCATATAATAGCTGACAAATTTCAGATTCACCATGAATCAGTGCGACTAATCGTTTCCCAGAATTTAGTGATGGAAAAGACGTATTGTCGTCTTGTGCCACATCTCTTGATTGACGATCAGAAGGAGAAACGTTTAGGGGATTCATAGGTTTTTTTCGAAATGCCAAATGCGACACCAAATTTCGTTGGGTGCATTGTCACTGAGGATGAGCGCTGGTGTCTCAGGTACGACTCTGAAATGAAACGGCAATGTATGGAATGGTGTTCTCCTGTAGCACCTCGTTGGATAACGGTAAGAGCAGAAAAATCACGGATCAAAACGATGCTCGTCACCTTTTTTGATAGTAAATGCATAATCCAGAAAAAAAATTCTACCTGAATTAATGACGGTGAATGTGAAAAGTACATTGAAAGTTTTAGTCATTTTTATGAAACATCTACGCAGTGTACAAATCCGATGCGCAAAATAAGGCTCTTGGTTTTTTTTGTTCTTGAAAATGCTCACATTTACATAGCCAATATCGTCAAACAATTCCTGGAAAAAAATGATCTGTGTAAATTGTGTGAACGCCCATACTCGTCAGATCTCCATCTTTCTGACTTCTTCCTTTCCCCAAGTTTCAAACTCGTTTTGAAAGGAAATAGGTTTGTCGATATTCCTGACAGCCAATGAAACGTGACGAGGCTATTGAACTCCACCTTAAAAGAAGACTTTTCCAATGTTTTCAGGACATCTATAGCTGATCTCAGTGGTGCATAGTTATGGGAGGTGACTATTTCGCAGGACTGTAAAGAAATTTTCGTTAATATTACATCTACATTAATGTTACAGGACTATTCATAGAACTTTATTGTTAGAGGTTGTATACTGAAACAAACTTTTAAGTTTCTGGTCGCAACTTTGTTTATTCTCATTTATGTCGGTTCTTCAATATTATTATATTAAACAATGACTTATTTTCTTACGTTTTAAATTGTGAAATTACAAACTAGTTAGTGAGTTAAATATGCTTGCCTATTACTTCCTATTGTGTGAGTTCCTGCTTGTTTAGAACTCAAGGATTAAAAGTAATTTTTAAAATATATTTAAAACGCATTATAAAACACTGTTAATTACTCCAATTTTCATAACAGTACTTGAATAATAACATTATGTAATTAACCATTCAACAGAAAGCTGTAATCTACCTCTAATTATTCCCTGGTAATTAGAGTAATTTTTTCTCTTACAAAAATTATTTCCATTTTAAACGAATTCATGACATAAATGGCATAAATTAAGTAACAGAATTTGACGTAGAAGTTTAATGCCGAGCAAATTTTTTGTTGAAGATTGCATGAGAAAAAAATGCAATGGCAGAATTTTTAAAAGTGGGAATGATGCTAAAAACGGAATCAAATAATGTTCCGATATCAAACTTACGAACGTTATTTAGGTTTATACTTTATTTCGCCCAAATGGAGTCTGTTTTCCTACATCAAGTGCATGCGCAATGACGAGCAGAACAGAGCCTCGTGTAACGGTGTGTCTAATTCCAATGTTGTCACAATATTTTCGGACAATGACTTGAACAAAAAATTCAGTGTGTTACAATAAGATGTTGCCCTACCTAATTCAAATGCTATGATCACAAAGGGAAGTCATTTTACGACATATCAATACGTTGAATGAGACATGGATTAAAACATACAGTCAGCAAAGAAAACTTTACTAAGGTGAATGACTTCATTACGAGCCCAAAGATTGAAAGTTCAACTATAACCACATGATTATGAAAATTATTAAGAATTTCGTGCACGACTATGAAAGTGCCATCCTGGTGGATTCCATTCTCTAATAGCGTATCGCCACAACGCAGTATTACTGCTCCTTTTTGGAACAAAACACATGCGATTAAATTTCAGAATAAAACGGTGTGGTGTTCTGTAGAATCCACCCATCATTTTGCAAGAAAATGTTCAGTAATATGCAGTTCCAGTTATGACTGATTTGTTTAATTGTTGAGACTGAGAAAGTGTTATACCATTCATAGTAATTTTTCTCTTGTGATTTAGAAACGATTCCTAAGATGAAAGATGCATTTCATGATGTTTGCTTCAGAACCATTCCAGGGGATCTTAAGACAGTAGACCAGTGCTTCTCAAAGTTACATTATTTGCGACCCAATATTTAATCAGCTCTCATTTTCATTGCGCCCCTTTACCTCCTTAGAACAAAAATGTATTGAATTCAATAATACTTTACATTGACGCTAAAACAACAATACGACTTTAACCTCTTAAATGCCACCGGCGTATATAAACTTTGCACTCAGACAAAGCGTTAATTGCCAATGACTTATATACACGTCCTTTTAAAATATGATTCTTTCTGTGCACTGCTATCCATAAAAGTATTCTGAAGGCTTTGGAATGCAATACAAGCATCTTGACAATATGCTTGGAAAGGATTTACTTACTTCAGATTATTTGCTATTTATTCATTTTCTCTAATTCATTTTCTCATTTTCTCCCCTCCTCCAGTACATCACATTCGTGTGCGTATGAGGAAAACTGTTGGCGTTGAGGAGTGAATCGCATACATTTTAGTCGGCAGTTAAGGAATTAATTGTAAACCGTACTAATTATCAATATAAGTGTTAAGTTTTGTACATAACTTTATATATAACAATCACATGGGGTCACTGGTAATCATTAAACTTGTTCTTAAGTTAGTATTGCTATATTTATTATAAACAACATTGTGTAGTCTGATAAATTTATAAGTCTATTATACCAGTGTAAATGTGTATTTTATTCTTTATTATGTCAGAATGTATTTTTTGTTTACTTTTAGTAAATTAAAACTTTTTTATTCATATTTTATTTTCGGTTTTTCAATATGCTCGCGGCCCTCTCGTAAAGTTCGAGAAACACTGCAGTACACCGCTCCATTTGACCTATTACAAAAACGTTATTGAAGTTCTCTGACGACTTTCACGTCACTGACAATGGGTTTATGTGCAATGTTGGAATATGATTATAAGGAGGCATATGAAATTTTAAATCAATTGTGAATAAATTGAAAACACTATTAAAATTATATATCTATAAAAACAAAAATAAAAAAGACAAGTTTTAAAAATTAAGTAATTTTAATGTAGAATGCACATATACTTCTCTCTTTCACACGCATTCAACATTTTTACTATTAAAATAAAATTCGTATCATATATTTCTTCTAATGTAATTATTTCATTTAATATTTTCAAAATCTTAATTTTCTATTACTATTGTATTTAATAAGGAAAATCCTTCAAAGTATACTTTAACTCAACAGTTTTCTTACTAATAAATATATCCATATTTTTTTTGTTATTATTTGTCATAAATTAATGAGAACATACATAATTTTAAAACGGATGCACTTTTCAATCATTGAAATAAGTTTTAAATTACACCATTAATTAATTATTTGTCAAGTATGCTAAAACGAAAAATAACAAATGCTATCTAAGAAAAATCTAAGACATCTTTGAAATCTTCTTTCATTTCATTTTTAGTCGAAACATATGGCATTTAGATAACACTCCAATTAGAAATAAGTTTTATTTAAGTATTAGGATTTATATATATATATATTATATAGGAATGCACAATTAAGTTATTTATTCACAGTTATTAACTCTGAAGTGGAGAAGTATTGCAAGTCAAGTAGCATATTTATGTTTTTACAAATTATGTCATGTACCAAATAGTGCTTGAGAAGAAACAAAGAAAGTGAAGCATTTCTCAATTCTGAGTTAAAGATAAATTATAAATATTTACCAATATTATATTTTCGCTACAACCAAACAATAATTGTGTCTGTCTGAAGTTGAAGTAAGATGTAGGCGAATAATATTGTAATTTATGGTTAATCGTAGAATTACTTACCCATACATGTTTATCATTGATAACACTTAATTCATTTCTTGTAAAACATGTACAAAAAAGTTTGAATGGATATATTTTATCAACACGCATAACTTTACTCATCATTAAGGAACATAAATTCTCAAAAAATAAACAAAGCAACTACAGGGTTTATCTCTTTAAAAGTCTAGTATAATTAAATTAATTATTACTGTGGGAAAAACAAACAAAATAAGACAGTTAAAATTTAATTATATGTTTAGCTTTCATTATACATAAAAATAACCTATCGTTTTAATCGGTCGTTGTTATAAATAATTATGTTGAAATGTTAAGGGGCAAAACATATTTGATACTGCTTTCATTATGTGTCTTTAGGTTATGCATAAATGTCTACATGGCTCATTATTTTAATTTTATCCAAAGCTTTGTAACACACTCTAGTGCCATAAAACACCATACTCACTTTAGAGTAAAATACTGCATACTTTCTTGCAGAGTTGAGATCTTGATTTTGATTTCCCTGTTTGTTGCTAGATATTTTACAAATATTTCTTTCACTTTTAATAATTTTTATCATTCATTATATGTTATATGCGATTATAATTCCCATTTCTAGGTATATTATTAATCAATAAAATATATATTAATTATAATGGGGCATAAAGGGTATCCTTACGTTGTTTATCTCAGTATTTACAATAGGTTTACGTTTTTGATTGAATTTCTTAACATCTTATTTGGCATTTGAATAGTTACCATTTGGCTTTTTTTCTTTCTATTCACAAATAAGATTATTAGATCTAAATTCAAAAGTAGTAATTTTATTTATAATATATTCAGAACTCGTAAATTTATTTTTCAATTCAATTTATTTGAAAAAGGGTTCTAATGCTTTTATCCACGCATTTAGTAATTTCTTCTTTTCAAATTTAGTTATTAGTGTTTGCAACATTCTTCTAATTAGTTAACTCCTATATGATCTGTTTGCGAAAGTTCGTAACCTGATTTTGCTATATATTAAGCATTTACGTTCTACTCAATTGTTCGATATATGCATCGATTAATATTAATTTCTTATTTGAGTTCTATATTTAATTTAAATAGTTGTTAATGAACTGCTTGAATTCTTATAGGAATGCGGGATGTGTCAAAAATAAACAATTAATTTCTTTATCATTTTTTAAATTAAAAGAAAATAAATAAACAATTTTAATATTAGGTTAAAAAATAGTATTTTTTTTCTCTACATTTATGGACTGTCTTTGAAATTCGGGAACTCAAGTCGATTTATAAGCCTCTTCTATCAGTAAAGCGTACAGAAGTTTATATTTCTATTTTCAGATACTAGTAGTCACACCTAATCTTCTGAGCGTTTGTTTCTGTCCTGAAAAAGCATTCCGAAAGCGTTTACTTCTCTTTCAAGAATTCCTTCGAAAGTGCAATGGATTTTATTCCTCCCTCCCCCTTTAATATTCGCGGGAGGTCTATAGGGGAATATTTTATTACTCAGATGGCTCCTTGTTAATTTAAAACCCGGAGAACACTCGTTTACAGCTGTGATGTTGCCTTGTGCGAATCCTGGGTGTAAAAAGTGGGGTTCACGTGATGGTTCCTGACCTGTTAAATCACAATAAAAGTCAAGAGTTTAAAAAAATAAAAACTCGATAGAAAGAAATTTGTTACAAAAATTGGAAAATACTTGTTTACTTTAAACAAAACAAATTTTTTAAAGTTAATTTAAAAAAAAAAATTATTATTTTGGCATTACGATTTGAGCCTTTAAAACGAACTTACATTTGTTGTGGAATATGAGACTAAGAAAACACAAGTACATCTTAATGGGGTTTTTTAAAAGTAACTATGTAAAAATGAGTAAAAAGGACCATCTATCTCATTTTGTAAACAATTTGAGAATAAAGGGAATATCATTACATAACGACGATTGGATTTATGAATTAAATTCAAGCTTCCTGTTTTCAATTATATTTTAATTTAAAGTAACATAAAAAGAGGAATTTCAAGAGGGGTCAAAACAACGGGACCCTTACTTTTTATCCAGCTCGCCCCTACCTAAGCTGGCTCTGCCCTAGCAAGTGAAAATGTCATCTTCTGTTCACCAATATTATGACATCGTTGTCTGCATCATGTATTTTAGATGTTTGTTTTATATCCTCTACATCAATCTGTTAAAAGCAGAATTTAAAATTGTATGAAATTCTTAACATTCGCAACAATGCCCCTTATAATTTTTTTTAATATTATACGAACGGGTCTTCAGACGATTACATTATTATAGTGACTTTTTAATTAATATTAAGTTTAACTTAACGCACTTATTTTCTGAATTTTAAAATAAATATTTGAAAAACTATTGCAGACATGATCATAATTTTTCATTCCGGTGTTTTAGCTTCTCAGCTTTGCTTCTACTTAAAAATTTATTGTATATTTATCAGATTTTCAGCATATTTTTTGCTCTTAACATACAGTTTTTAACCAAATTACATGAAAGTTACGAAATGTATTAAATTGCTTAAGATTCTCTATATTAAATTTTTAACTTAATATTGTATTCGAAAAATTATTTGTACTTATGGTAAATAATTTTTAACTGCGTTGTGCGCGAAACATAAATATTTTTTCCCGAAATTTCAAATGAAATTTCTAATAAAAATTAATAGTTTTGTATGAAAATCTGGATATTTTTTGAAAGTTAATTACAAAAAAATTCCCGATTTTAATTACTTGTTCCTCAGTTAGCTTTGAAATAAAATTAGTATCGTAGAATTTTGCATAAATAAATATTATTTTAAAAATAAATTTATAATATAACTTTATATTTAATTATATGCGTAAATACCAACTGTAAATGTATTCGGATATTTTTAATTATTATGTATTCAAATATTCAAGTTTAAAAATATGAGTTTGTGGAAAAAACCCCTCATTTATGTCCTCTCTGAAGTAAACTAAAGTTCTCAAGAATTTTTTTAATTCAAATAAAATTTGGTGTATCTTAACTTTACGTAAGATGCCCTAAACACCTGACATTAAATTTTTTAAAAAAACTAATAGATCTGAATTAGTTTTTTATTTGTAATTTTATCAAAGAGTAAGAATTTTTTACAAATAATTTGATGTAAAAGTTCAAGAATTATTCATTTTTAGTAGTTGGAAAGCTTAAAAGATTTTAATTTTTAAAGCTTTCGGCTTTTTATTAACTTTTTGTCACCTTATAATGAAACACTCATCTTTTAAAAACTTAAAACATTGGTTAAGTGAAGAACAATGAAGCAATAAAATATTTTTATAGATATTAAATAGATAGATATAAAAAAAGTAATTTTCCGTTTGATCATTTTAAAATGAAGAAAAAAATATGCTAGTTTATCAAGCAAAGAGAATATAATTAAAAAATAATTTGTCCAACTATATAAAATAGCAGATACCGTCCCAACTTGTTATAAGACTTCAAATTAATTTTAAATGAGAAGTGAATTATATAATATATTTTATTTATGCGTTGAAACTTTTCAAAACTTGAAAAAAAATGGTTAAATTACGAAAACTACTTTATTTAATTCAAAAGCAATAATATCTCAAATCAAACTAATTTACAAACACTAACTTATTGTTCGTTCACTCAGGGTTCTAAAGAAATTATTCCCAGCTTTTTTACGATTGCACAAAGGTCAAAACACGAGGCTCCCTGCGAGCCATAAAACTTCCTGTTGGTGTCCATTGTCTCATTGAAACCCTCCCTAATTATCTTTCATGATGTTAATCCTTTAAACGGGGGAAATGTTTCGGAAAAATACGGCTCACCTGCTTTTGAAACACTTTCTTGAAGTCAGAAAAAGCCGTGTATTGCGTTTCGAAGCATCTCTAGTCATGCGGAAAAAAGACGTGCATAACGCTTAGAGGATTAGATGATACAAACGCGAAACATAGAATTAACAGAAATTTAAACCTAGCATAGCACTACGATATCGAGATAATTTTTCCTATTGAAGGGAATAAAAACCGATACAAAATTAAAGGAGCCATTTCTTTGCACGTGAGTGAAAAAGAGCTATTAGCCACAGTTAATGTGAGATTGTTGCCATACATGAAAAGATCATTTGCCATTGTCTGAAATATGCTTATGAAAGATGGCTGCCGGACTCACTTGATAACTTCAAATTATTACGCGTTGTATGTAGTCTTGTTATCGATGATTTTACTGAAGTATTGAGTGTACGCCAAACGTTTACGTTAGTGCGAGATATCAAGATTTTCGAGGTCTGAAAATTTAGCTGAACTATCAGAGACACTCGTACTATCGAAGGTTTGCATTATCGACGAGTCAACTGTGACATATCGAAAAAGATAAAGAAAATCTAGATGGAAAAAAGAAATTAAAATATACTGTGTTTTCATTAATAAAAAAATGTATTAAACGACCAATTTAAGGACATTTTCTAATTTCATTAATACAAAGTAATTTTAAACATGCATTGTTTTACAACTAGGAACTCTAAACATATATTACGACATGTGTCCATGAATGTAATTACTCAGAATTTTTTAAAATTTTGTTTGAATTTTTTGTTTAAAAAAATGCTTTGATTCATAATACTTCTCAAATATTTGCAATGCGCTGAAACTACCTTCAGCAGTATATTATTCTCGTTCTTCAAATGAATTTAGCATTTCAACATACGAAATTTTATCAATTGTACAGCAGTTCTCGTTTTCAACCATACGACTCCATTTGTGCTATTTTATTTTCACCTTCAAAATATTTGATTCAATTAGTAATCCCAATGTTTCAGCTTCGGAATCAAGGAGAATATAATCCTCAAGCACCTTATCGTCCATAATTTCTTGTTTATCTGTATCCATGTGTTTTTTTTTCCATTTCTTCTAAGGGAATATTGTCATCGTCGTCCGTTGTCTTCATCCGTCCGACTAACACAGTCTCACTGCGAAAAGAATTCAGCTTGCAAAATCTTCCAATTATATTATGCGATATAGAGTTTGTACTTTCGAAATTTAGAAGTACTTCTAGTAAGTTGGTATTATCGCGATTGATTGTTTCCAAGAGAGATAACTTTTCGCAGCATCCTTGTGAGATAGTGTACTTCAAATGTTTTTATCACCCCTTGATCTATTGGCTGCAGTTTTAACGTAGTGTTTGGTGGCAAGTGAAAAATAAATTCTCAATTTTTAGTAGATTTTCTTCAGATGGGGAAGGGTTAATCTAAAAGGACAGAATTTTTGCTTTTATAAACCTTTAAATCAAAATTTTCACAAATTTCTGCCATCTTCCAAACTTTTTATTTAAAATCAACTCACTTCAAAGTTTTGCGCCTTTGAACAATCTCGTAGTTTGGTTTCTACCTGTAACTAGTGCTTTTAATTCCTGATGTCGAGCCATATTTGTCCGTTTCATAACATTATTTTTTCTTTGCTTTATTTTACTAAAAAGCCTTTTTCATTTTAAATGTTAATGCTTTTGAGGCAAACATTAAATAGACAAAACAATGTCATCTGCATTAATGATGTATATTGGCTTAAAAGATTTAAAATTTTACTCCGTATCAGTTGTACAATTTTCAATATCTTTATCATCAACGTCTTTACTTTCTCCTGATAATATCTTTGCTATAATTCGTGTCTTTTCCTAATTTTTCATAGATCCACTGCTACTTAGAAATTGGTCGTATCCCAATGCCATCGCAAATTCAAGATCTTTCGATATTACGAAATTTCCAGAGACCGTAACATTTTATCTTACATTGTATATACACTTCGTCGTCCATCTATGAATAATACATGTTCTTGACTTTATAAAGCATGTAACTGAAGTTTTATAATAGCTGATAAAACTTTTGGAGGAATACCATATTTTAGAAACATATTCTGTCGGCCCTTTATTCTTCCTGAAGAATTTTTCTTTGATGCTCACCCTCTGAGCATTTTGGTGACGAAGCAAGTTTCTAGAACCATTGATTGACACTACAAATGAACGGACACTAGTTCAAGAACACGGGGAGACGAGACAAATTCATTGAGGGTGTAAGGAAATATCGAAAATGTTTCTAATGAACTGATCAATCGGGTTAAGAGTGTTACTTATTGGATGAAATGCCCAGAATTCCATTGCTCTCGAAGAGTTAGGCACCTAATAAAAACAATTAAATATTTATAACCACCAAAAAAGGCATCAAAAGAGAGAACAACTTGAACAATGATTACTCTTTGGTGATGAAAGATATCTATATGCAAGTTCCGTGAGTTCAATTAATAACCGTATCAAAATAACGTCTTGACTTCTGAACATTTATCTCAAGATTACTGTAGTCTTGCCAAAATGTGTTCAGATGAAACTTATTCCCTCAATAATATTATATTTTATCACTGATAGTCAGGTAGCATATTTTAATATCTTTTCAATTAATTTTAATAATTTAGACTTTTTGAAAGTATTTTCATATTTAGAACGAAAATTAATTATAAAATTTCACAATTAAAGAGTAGAATATGTGGCCCCTTGGCGAAGTTAATTTTTGGCCACCAAAATCAGTCGCCAAAATACTTATATGGAGCTATAGGTGTGATGCGAAGCCAAAGTAATGAAGCACCGGATTAATTCTGTTAATTATATGAACATCATTAAATCCAAGGAGCTATCTATTCTGCACTTTAGTCAAATTTAACTTTGTTTGGGAAATCTTATAGGATTAGGGTCCAAAATATACAAGGTGTAACAATTAAATTCTCTGACTGTGCAGTCCCTAGCCATTAGGCTTGGTGTGAATAAAATGTAATATGGCGTATGTAATAGTGGAAGTAATATAGTGTATGTATAATTAGCTAGTGGTATGTAATATGGTTGCAATCCGTTCGTTGGTGTTGCTTTATTATTAATATATCTAGTTTTGTTCGGCTTGCTGTTTGAGTAAGGTGTTAGTGTTTTGAAGTGCCTCGAGCATGATAATCTTAAAATCAGTGCTTGCTTATATTTGAAATTCACGAATTTAAAAATGAAAGTTAACTCCAACAGAATGGTTTACATTGTTAAAAAAGGATTTGGAGATAATTGCATCTGTCGAATTTGAATGACAAACAAATGATTTTGGAAGATTGGGAAGTTATGACGAACATTCTGGTAGATCTTTGACAACAATAGTCAGTCATGCTTATCCATTTTAGTTTCATTTTAATACTATGATTATTATTCAATGGGTACCTCAGAGCAAAACTACAAAACAGCAGTACTACATTGATATCTTGGGAAAGCTAGGAAATAAAATGAGGTAGAAAAGGTTTGGCTATGTGCAGAGCAACAACTCGTGAATTTTACCAAGATACTGCTCCGGTCCAAATCACGCTCCCTGTAAAATAGTTCTCGGTAATCAAACAACCATATTGCCATGCTAGAGCATCTACCGTACTCCCCAGGATTCATACCATACGTTTCCCACTTATTTTTTACAGGAATAAATGCTTTGATGGGAATACATTTTAGTTTATAGAAGAGATGAATAAAAAAAATTGCAGACTCTCTTACCCAATATAGTGACATTTTATGAGTCGCAACATTGCTTTGAAAGACAGAAAATTCGTACGCAGCTACGTATGGAAGGGGAAAGATATATGCTAATGGGGAATAAACCGTATTTGAACATTATTTTCAATAAGCCTAACTTGTAAGGCTATTATGGTTATTTAATTGTCACATCCTGTAACTACACTTTATGCAAATATTTTAAATATTTAAAGTATGTAAGTATATGAGTTCAAGTGTGAAAAGTGTATACAAATATATGCTCATTATTGTTTGTAAATATATTCTAAGTTTGATTTTACTTTTTAATTAAATACTTGAGAATGTTATAGTTTACTAAATTAAATTTTCATATAATTTAAAGATGCTGAAATGTATACATAAATCTTGACTATTTTATACAAAAATATCAATTATGATTTCTGAATCTATGAATAGAAACTTTTCATGATACATTGAAAATCCCGTACAGATATTAACACTTAATACACTGATTCCTCACTTAATTTGTAGAATATATTCTCTACTGTTATGGATAAATTGTTTCTGTAGAAGATCAATATAAATGTATCAAGGAAATAAGATATATTTGTGAAACTTAAAGAACATATTTTGCATTTAATTCAAACTGAAACGTAAAAAGTCGTTTTTTTTTCAATAAATCCAAAACGTTTATTTTTAAAATCTCTGTACGAATTTTGTGCCAATTTTTTAGTATGAGTAACAAGAATATTTACCAAGAAATACATTTGTTATTTTTTTCGAGAAAATGTAAATGTTTCTGTGCGAGCAGTTTTCTGGAAAGTATCGAATTTGCTTATTTCGGCATTCATTTTTTTTTTTATATTTGATTTTACTCATAGGTGGTCTTAGAGATATTTACTCTATTCCCTTCTCCACGTTTCCATCAGAAAAATAAAAACTTGAGTTTTAACCGGTGGATGGATTTATACTTTGAAGGAACTGTTTTGATTTCAAAATAGATACCTCCGTTTCATTTCCATGGTTTCTCTATCTTTTGTAACTCATTTTCATATGGCACTATCGCATTTGTTTCAATTCAATATACAACGCGAATCTTTTTCTCCGGTTTTGGTTTTTCTGGTTTGATGAGTGATTCTACTTTACCACGCAAGGATTTCCTTACGTTATAGGATTTCTTATGGGATTTTCAACAAGTACTTGTTGCTATTTTTTGTGAGACCAAAACTCGAAACGAATATCCTATACTTATTTTCAATAAATGTTTTATATACACCGTTTCAATTCTATTGAATTTTATAAATTTACAAATAATCGATACAGTCTCTGCAATTATATAATATAAAAAATGCTATCAGCAAATTTCTTTAAAAAATTAGATTTTTTTAAATTAATTCCAGTCTTATGGGAAAAAATAATAGCTGCAAAAGAGTTTAATTTTTGGATTTATTTATACTAATATAAATATGCTTACATTTTTTCTATCTTTTTAAGATTAGATTCCAACAAATTTGTCTTAAGGCATTTAAATAAGGGGAAATTAGATTATATCAAATGTTTTGAATGTAATGTTCTTGTCAAGTGCAATTAAAATCAATTTTTGGAAACATTTCTTAACTTTTTTTAGTACTTTTTAAATATTATTACTCTTTCAGATCAATTTAATCTTATATTAAATATTAATCGATATATTTATATGGATTAATTTGCCCTAATATTACACTAGAACGTCAAACAGTGTCAATTGGACACCAGAGTCTGTTTACTTTGTTCCCTTTTCCACATTTTTGCAAGGTATTTGAAAATTTTCATGTGACTTTTAGTCTTTTTTCCTAAGTACACATAAATAGTTTTGTGGTTCTAGGTTAATTAGGAGTTATTTTACAACTAAGTATACCTAGAACATCCGTTGGTGTCATTTCGACACCAAGGTTGTATATCGTTATAGATATATGTCATTCAACAAAATGTAGTTCACTAAGAATATATACCATTAGTAAAAAAAAATTTCTCAAAGTCTTATCGCACATTTATTTAACCTTGAATGCAGTGTTATTGGGTTCAAATCATAAAAGAAAATCAATTATACTAAAATTGTTGTATCTAAGTTTTTAATTACATAGTATTTGCTTATCCGCTTTTAAAAGAATTTCATTCAATTTTCAAAATTAGCGAGGATAAATAAAATCGATGGTTCGTATAGAAAAGGTCTACGCCCTGATGAAAGTGCTAATTTTTTGCGAGAGCTTTCTGAAAATAAATCGAATCGTGGTTAGCTGTATTGCTCTAATTTAGATTCTGATAAATACTTAATATTGAGTAAAAATGACTGCGAAGAATCTGAAGAAGTTGCAGATTTTATAGATGAAATTCCAGTAAATCCTGATATATATGTCTCTAAGGGCTGGTGCAGAATGGATACCGCATAATAGTAATAATCCTGGCATATTTGCGAATCGAAAAGTTTTGCGACAAAGCTGGAGTACAACACGCTTTGCGAAACGTAATGTCAACGACAACTTGTTATGATATAAAGTGTCATAAAATATAATAATGACTTGAAACAATCTTAAGACTAAGCTTTACTGAACAGTATTCCTGAAATCATTTAGTTATTAAATTTATTTATATATTTTATATCGCAGTGTCAAAGCGACACCGGTGGACGCTTACGGATAGTCGAGACATCGGATTTTCTAGTGTTAAAAAAAAGAGGAAAATTTTAATCTTAAATTCAAAATACTAAAATAAAAATTTCTTTAAAAAAATATATCTTGCACATAACTTTTTATTTTTAATATAACTTTTACGACATTTATTCTGCCAAGAGACGCTTTAATATCGCCAAAATAGGCATGTGATAATTTTTGATATAATTACCAATCTTATAACATGCGAGCTGTGGGTTCAAATTTTGATGACACTATGGCATAAATCAGAAAATTCTTTCAAGGTTCATAGCTCTCACGTACGAAAGTATGAGTTTTCTACGTTATCGAAAGCCAAACTAGTAGGTATATTGTCATATTCACCACTTCTTCTGTTATATATATATATATATATATACACACACTGGTGTCCAAAAGTTAAGCATAATTGATAATTATGTGAATAAAGAAGGAGCTGTAAATCAGAATGGCAGAAAACGTAATATGCGAGTGTAAAATGGTTATAAAATAAGGAAGCAAATCAAAAGAATGATAATAATTAATTTTATTATCCAAAGTGTAGCAGATTGAAAGAAAACTCAGCATATCAAGGATTCACACTTTAAAGAAAAATAAAAAAAAAACGTTAAACAAAATACTGATGCTGCAGTTTAATGAGGCGTGTGGTCACCTCTGACAGCCAGGCACGCGGCACAGCGATTTACGGTACTTGCTATGAGATGAAGAACGAGTTGTGGGCTCAAACGGTTCCACGGTTCTTGGAGAGCTCTCTTCTGTTCTGTTACGGAGCTTGGTGGGTGTGAAAGGGCTGCAGTTTGTCTCCCGAGCATATCCCATAAATGCTCGATAGGATTTAAATCATGGGAGTTCGCAGGCCACGACATGCGCTGGATGTTTTACGTTTCAAGGAAGTCATCAATCAACACCGCTCGGAGACACGACGCATTATCATCCATGAATATGAAGTCAGGACCGACAGCACATCGAAACAAGCGAACATAAGGCTCAAGAACTTCGTATCTTTCATACAGGCCAGCATGATTGAGTCTCCTGTAAACAGTTGGTCATCTCTGACAGCCTCTCTGACATCGCGCACTTATTACCAGATATCTGTCTTGGCAAGGCGTTCCGACTCTTGGTCGACCTGATACTGGTTGTCGGGTAACGTCTACCATTCTTTGAAACATCTGCCGCAGTCTTGAGATCACAGACTGGTTTACATTCAGAATTCGAAGCACTTCGTTTTGTGATCGTGATGATTCCAGAATTCCAACGATTCCTTCTTTCGTAAACATGTCAAATTGGCGTCTTTGTGCCATTATTCACCTTATTTAATGGTTGACAACGTTCTTTGGCACAGCAGATGCACGAAACTTGTCTGATCTCCCTATGCTACGTGAATCGGTTTCTCTACATTCTGACATGCGCCGGTGTTTCGCGCAGGACGTAGTCGACTTAAAAGTTTCGCATAAACTTAATGTTTCTTTTTCACCCAATTAATCACCGCAAGAAATTTGGAATAATTGTACGAATATTTACTCCATGTTTTTCGCATTTTACGTTTTATGCTTAACTTTTGTACACCAGTTTGTATATATATATAGTTTGTACATTTATATAAAATCATTATCAAAATATACAATCAATGAAATAGAATTATTTGGCATAGCTGTTTCCTTTATTTGACAACGGATAGCTCAAAAATTTAGAACTAACATTTTTTTTTTTTTTTGCAAAATTATGATTTTAATACATAGTAGAATTTTTTTAACTAGACCTATTCAGAGGCACATGGAGCTCTATCTGACAACACCAAACTTTGTTTGGATACGTAGGACATGGAAAACAGATTCCGTGGAAAAAAACAGTTCTAAAATAGCCGCTAAGAGAGAAAATTGATGGCACTATACAGTGAAATATGTGCTACAAAAGTAGAAAGCAATAAAAATATACAAAATAACAATGGGATGTTAAGTTTCTGGTGAGGAAACTTAACCGAAATGATATGAAATGGCATGTGTTCGAATTCCTCACTTTTCCGATGAGGAATTCGAACACATACCACATGACAAGCCTGCGTATTCTCTGCACACTATTTTCAATGACCGTACGCAACATGTCACTAGACATACTTCACATCGGGTGTGGTATGCGAGACAAATATAGTTCTTAGTGTTCCTTCGACGATTACAGTTATTGCGTTAGTTTTCATCTCCTCCGACAGATTTTTACGTCTTCAGTCGGAGTGAATATTCAGTGATTTCTTCAAACTTCTTAAGCATTCTTTTCAAAGCTATCAAGCAAGAAAGTAATCGCACTTTGCATTTTTTTTGTTATAAGATAATGATGATTTGTCGATAATTAAGATAATGCAGCTTTACTGTTAATGTACGTTTTAGAAATGTGAATCGCTTATTTAAGCATTGAGATGACTCAATTCAGCTGAAAATATTAAATTTAAGAAAAATCTACATGATTTTGTATCCCAAATTACTAGTATAAATGCAGTAAATGATAGCTGAAGTTTGGAGTTTTTTATCCCAATGTTTTACCTTGATGCTTGGTTTGATAAGTTACACTAGCACCCTAAATACCCCTATTTGTGATTTTAGGAACAATTTTCTTTCCACGGAATCTTACTCTCTCTCTTTGCATATAATTAATCTCTATACCAAATCTGGTGCCTTTGCAGTTTTAGATAAAGCTCTCAGTGGCTCTGAATAATGCCAGTTTAAAAAAAAATTATCCTGTATGAATATATATTTATTATTTTAATTATATAAATAAAAACGCGCCTTCCTAAACTGTTTATCCAACTACGATGAAACTTTGGGAAATGTTTGGACGCATGTCTGTGAAGGTTTTTTGAGTTAGAAAATTTGACCCCAAGCGGAGTTGAAAGGGCTCAAGAGGCGTTAGAAATATGTTATACCGCTTTTGAACTGTTAGACCTACAAACTTGAAATTTGCTGTGTGCATGTTCCTTTCAATGATTATAGTTCCACTGCAAAAGTGAGGTTGGTGAAAAATGGATCCTAATGGTTTTTGAATTGATTTAAACGACGTTATAGTTAAATATTCCCGTTTTTGAGCTATTGGACCTACAAACTTGAAATTTGGAAGGCCTGTTTTGTTTATAAAGTTGAGATTCGCTACACAATTGGTTTTACAACAATTGAACCCGAAGAGATGACGCGAGAGCTTAAGGGACGTTATATTTAAATATTTCCGTTTTTGAACAATTAAACCAAGATGCTAGAAATTTAGTAAGCCCGTTCGTTTCACAGAGTAGAGATCCGCTACAAAATGTGTGATGACATGTTTTTAACACGCTTTTATAAGTTTCGCTTGCATGTAACGGAATCTTGGAACTTGATTTTCACCTACTTAAAAAGGTCAGATTAATTCGAAATTTTGCACACTTGTCAAGGATCGATGGCAATACAATAATTTCATAATTTTGTTCCTTTGTCCTTATCAAGATCGTCAGGAATCACTATAGTCAGATTTGGCGACAAATTCCTATATACCATTTTCAGATTTGGCGACTAATTCCAAATGCCATTTCTAGATTAGGTGACTAAAAGAAAAATGTGTAACCCTACAGCAATTGTTTTTAATTTAAAGCGATTTATAAGCAAGTTTTAAATACACTTGTGGTTTATAAAAAGAAAACAAAAAAAAGTGTTATGTATGTGAGAAAGTGGAGGGTGGGTGTGTGTTATCAATTTCTTACTATAATATAAACATTTTTCTGAAAATAGAAAAAAAAAAGGCGCGTGATGTGAAAAAAATAATTTATGTTCTAAATGCCAAATACTTTTTATTTTTATAAAGCAATGCTTTTGGAAGTGAAGATATGAATTAACATTATAGCAATACGTTTAAAAGGTGATAATACGATTGACACTTTATGTTACCATGCTTTTATTAACTGACTTTCTTTAATGTCTGTGCGAGTGGAATTTTGTAATTTATTTTAAACTGTGTGACTTTCCGATGAGCTAGAGATTTGAAATTTGGACCATATATCAGAAGTGTATGACAATGCATAAAAATGTGAAATAAGAAGAAAAAAAAAAGGAGGAATTTTATACTTTTCAGTCCTTTATAAAAACATGGTACATTAAAATTTTTTTTAATTCTAACTTTTTCTTCTCATTACGCATTTTCTTTTTTTTGACCTGTTCTATAGAGATAGAATCTAATATAACATCCTATGACCTGTAAACGGAGAGAATAAATACCCTTCAGACCCGTCAATCAATATCCATTGAAGAGTAAGACTAATTCTACCAGCCACGTAATTCCAGCTTCAAATATCAAACTCAAGGATAAATTCAACAATGAATAAAAGATAGTTTAAAAAACTAAAAAACACGCTTTTATTGTAGATCGAACTAAAAAATGAAAAATAAATTATAGTTTAAAAAACAACAACTAAAAAACACGCTTTTATACTGAATCGAACTAAAAAGTAAACAAATAATTCTTAATATAAGAATAAAATGATGAGCGAGAAAATCAATGTCATTGCGGTAAAAGCGTGGAGTGCTCTATAAATATATCAATTGTTATAGTTTCTAACTTCTTTTAATTCCGAAATTGCACCCCACGCTTTTACCACAATGACATTAATTTTCCCGTTCATCATTTTATTCTTATATTAAGAATTATTTGTTTACTTTTTTGTTCGATTCAGTATAAAAGCGTGTTTTTTAGTTTTTTTAAAACTATAATTTATTAAACTTTTAAACTTAAGTACTTGAAACTTTTTTAGCATACTTTTTTTTAATATAGATCGGCTAAGAATGGATTGATGAATTTTACGGAAATTGACTCCTATGGAAAGGGGAGAGGGGCTGAAATTTACTTATAAAAAAAACTGGTTATCGAACTACTATTTACCGTAATGAAATTTACATATTACTTTTGTTCAATGGAAACTCGCTAAGAAAGGATTTTATGGAAATCGAGTCCCATTGGTGAAATAGAATCTTTTGCGGTGCATAGGCGAAAATATTCCCGTTTTCGGACTACTAGGCCTGCAGTAAAGAAATTTGGTATGTATGTCTTTGCCGGTGAATTAAATGGTTTTGTGAAATGGGTCTTGCAGAAATCAATTTTCAAAGGTGGTTGCTGTAGTTTATGGATAAAAAAATCTGTTTCTGATCTATTTGATTTAAACTTGATATTCGGCAAGCATATTTATTGAGTAGAATTCCTCCAAAAACTGGATCTTGTGTAAATACTCTTGGAAGTTGGCTACGAGAGATTAAAAGATAATTTTACCTCAATTTTATAAATTATTAATTGGAAGTTCTGTAATTTTAAATCACGAACTATAAGGATATTTGTCAATACAATAAAATTCTTAACGCTAAGATATCAATAATTTATATACATAAAACAGTATATATTCATATAGCACCATCGAATACCCAGCGAAGTGGGTGGGTAACAGCTAGAACTGTATAATTATTTTTAACTTTCATCAAGTTTTAATCATTACTTTCCACATTTATTTATAAGATTTTTTATGTGTAACATATTTCCTCTCGATTGCTGCAGATTTGTGGGAGTGATTTCGTAAAAAGAACGGAAATGCGTAACAGGAAGTTGGGAAGCGTGTGCTATTCAGTGAAGTTCTATTTTTTCTCCTTCATTCGGGAGGGATCGCCCCCTCCCCCACCCCTTGTGGTCTAGGCCGTGGGATCTTTGTTTTAGTTTTCTCACTTTAGGATCAGAGAAGCTAAGTCCTTTAGGCAGAGACGTGGTAAGACAATGACGAACGTGTTTCGATACCTGACTTCGATTGTTGTGCACAATTTAAACGACCGGGACACAGAGCAGCTGGTGTTGCGATCTATCGTAAACAGAACAACTCACATGTTGTGGCTTGACATATGGATATTACTTATCGTCAACTAACCGTAGTACTGTTATTGATGCTATTTTTCACACACACACACACACAACGGTTTTTAAATACTTTGAAAACACAAGCATATGTGTCATATTTTAGTTATCATAAATTTTCATTACCGCTCTTCCCCAAATTGAACAAGAACAAATATTTTTGATAAAAAATTGCATTACTCGTGGTGTTAATTAAATAAAATTTTCATTAAAGATATAATTATTCCATAGAAAATTATTTCCAATCATACTCGATTCATTTTTTTCAGGATTTAAGTTGCTATTGCGAATTTACCACGATAACATGTCAGATGTTACACATCGTATGCGACTACTGTAAGGCTCGTTTCTTTTTTTTTTATGTGTAACATATTTCCTCTTGATTTCTGGATATTTGTAGGAGCCATTTCGGGAAAACGGAATAAAATTTGTAACAGAAAGTCGTGGCTTTGCACCCTATTTGATAATCAGTGCGCTTGGAGGTGTCTCTTCGCTACCGTCACCTCGGAGTTCAATTCTAGTAGCCATCTAGACACCAGCATTTTTTAATATTATTAAATGTAGCATTTAAAAAGATTAGACGTCAAAAACTCGGTTTCGTTTTCTTGACTCTAAATCCATATCACACATACCAGCAATGGTTTATTAGACTACCTCCAGGATAAACTAACGATTTTTATGCTCAATTGTCAAAGTATCAGGACTCGTTGTGTATGAAATCTGAGGTTATATTTCTCAGGATTTACCAATCAGATTTCGAGTACGTTATTTCACAAAATTGTACGTTACTCCGGATGGCAGAGACGTGGTTAGATAATGACAAACGTGTTTCTATACCGAACTTCAAATGCTGCGTAAAATTTAAATGGCCGGACCACAGAGCCACTGGTGTTGCGATCAATCGCAAACAGAACTACTCACATGTTGCGACTCCTCATATGGGCATTATTTATTGTAAAAAAATGGACTGGGTATTGTTAGTCAAGATATAAGGGACATATGTGCGGTAGGATGCTTATTTGAAAATAGACAAAGAGTGATTTTTGTGGTCGTTTTCATGTTTCCGATTCAAACGGTTAAAATATTTAAATATTTCTTGCATTTTGTACTTTTAACTTTTACCAAAGGTAGTTCTGCTCCTTTAAAAAAAACTATCACTTGCGTCGCATGATTTTGAGTGGTGATTTTAACGTTAACTTTCTTCAGTTTGCGAGAAGCTGAGCCACTCATAGCTTTTTTGAATGATGAAAATGCTTGAAATGAACTCTAATCGAAATGTTTCGACAACTAACAGTGCCGAACAGTCATTGAGGCTGTTTTTCAACGATTTTAAAATATTTTGAAATCACAAGTATATGTATATGTGTGTCACAAATATAGTTATCATAAGTCTATTGTGTGTGTCTCCGCTCTTTCCAAATTGAACAAGAATAATTCATTTGATAAAAAAAATTACATGACTCCTTGAGTTAATTAAATAAAATTTTCATTAAATATATAATTATTCGATAGAAAATTATTTCCAATCCTACCCGATTCATTTTTTCCCCAGGATTTATGGCGATATAGTACCCTAAAAATCATGAAACTGTCGAAAAAAATTTATTGGCTTATTTGATACCCCAAATCTTTATAAATATGCCTGCAAAATTTCAAAGCCTTACCTGCATTTTTCATTAAGTAATGGAGCAATGTTTGATGCTAAACAGCAACTACCACGCCTACATTTCAGATTATCTGCTAGAAAAGAGCCTGATAAAAAATGGATTAATTATTTTTCCAATGTGCATCAAAGAGATTGACAATATATATGCAGTAATAAGTAATTTTAAGAAAGAATTGTGCGATTTATGCAAAAATTCTAGTTTGTGAATTATTTACTGGAAGATCAATGGATTTGGCCAAGATTTAAAAGGTGTGCGTGCTTTTTATGATATTATTATGAATGAAATTATAACTTCAAAACGGATTCTCCCAAAGCACAAATACTAAACCTCATTTTGATAACTCAGATAATTAAAAATCTAATTCGCAAGAATAGAAAAACTCTCCCATTTTTATATATTTGTTTTTGGTGATATATATATATATATATATATATATCCGTGTGTGTGTGCGAGATTCAACACTTTTATTATTAAAATATTTTAAGATATTTATTTAAGCAAAGGCGCATATACAGTTCTTAGATTTTGACATATTTTACCTATAAATTGTTATTTGATTTTGCTTTTATTCGTGTACAATATTTAACTTGCGAAGGCTTTTAAGGTAAGTCGGTACCCCCTATCCGCTAATGTTAAATTGAGCATTTTTATGTGCCTTTCTCTCATAAAATATTAAATGTACAGACTTAAATTTTTTTCTGTATATTAATTAGACGTTTTTATTTAAACTGAAGTGAACTTTTTCAAATATATTGTTTAGTTTTTTCAAAAACTTTCATCGTAATGTATCACTATGAATTTTTTGAAAAATGTCATTTTTTTTTCACGATAACTGACTTTTACAAAAATATTATCGGTATATTAATAAAAGTTCACTTCAGTATATATAATAACATATCAGTAATATTCAGTGAAGATTGCAACTGCTTCCGTTGAATAGGTTCTGTGAAAATGGTACTCGCATTTTTAAAAACACCGTTTTGAGATAATTGCATTTTTATTATAAAATGTCACTTCATCAAAAAAATTATGAATTACAATCTGTATATGCACTATTTTTTTAAATATTAGCTTATTCTCAATAACTTCTAAGACTTTTTACTTATTTCTTTTACTTAGATTTCTCAGAAAATACATGTATAGCATTTTTCACTTTTAATCTATCAAGATATTTTATAGCATTCGCATCATTTTCCTCAAATTATGCATCAATTTTTGAAGAATTTTTAGTTCTGATACATTACTGTCCATCCAAGTTGACTATAAGTATCATAAATACCATGTAAAAATGTGTCAATACATGAAAATATGGCTTTGGTAATACATCATTATACGACATTTCGAAAAATTTCATTACTTTTTTATAAATTCACATGTAAACACAATTTCTTAAAGTATCAGAATTAAAAGAATTCTTAAAATATTACATAAATGGTATCCAAAACAACAAGAAAACTGATTTTATGTTTTTAAACATGAAATTTGTGTATTTTTTGTATGTAACAAGTTTTGTGCAACGAAAAAGGACATTGCATTTTGGGATATATTTATGTACCCTTTACTAAAAATCTATTGAAAACAAAGCTTAAAAATTTATGTGTGCATTAAATTAACATTTATCTTTATACAGAAGTGAAATTTTTTTAAAAAATTGATCAGCCTGTTTAAAAATGTAATTTTTGCACAGTAGAATAATGAATTTTATAGAAACTTTCCTTTTCTATGTTACGACATCTGCTTTTTAGCTAAATGTCTGAGGAATATCTCAAAAATTTCACTTCAGTATACACAATATATATGAAATATAAAATAAAAAATTCCAGTTCATGCATACAATAATTTTTTTTAAAAAAAAGACACAAATTAAGAAATATAATACATGAATAAATGACATTTTGAAAAGTTTCACTAGTGCTTTGTATATTCACATGTACACACAATTTCTTAAAGTATCAGAATTAAAAAGTTTATTTAAATATTACATAAATGATATCCAAAAGAAAAAATTTGTTTTTATGTTTTTAAACATGAACTTTATGTAATTTTATGTGCATAACAAGATTTACAGGTAACGACAAAAATCATCCCGTATCATCACATATATATGTTTACTTTTTCTCAGAAACTGTTAAATATTAAGACTTCTGATTTAGTCTGAATATTAATTAGACTTTAATATTTATGCTGAAGTGAGATATTTCAAATATAATGTTAAGTTTTTTCAAAACCATGCAACATAAAAATATTACTATGAATTTCTTGAAAATTTTCATTTTTTTTCTACGATAAATGCTTTATGTTAAATTATTTTGGGAAAATTTATAAAGGCACACTTCAGTGTACATGGTTATGTTCAGTGTACATATGAGTTATGTTTTACTGAAATTTTATGAGCATCCTTGCATTATTTTCTGAGAAAAAAGAGCATAAATTTTTATAAAAAAACTTTTTGAAAAATGCATTTTTAACATGAAATGTCACTTTATCACAAAAATTATGACCTTCCAACATGTATTTGCCACATTTTATTCAACATTATCATCAAGTCAATATATTTAAGTAAAAAAAGCATCAAAAATGTTTTCAAATTGTCAGAAAATACATATATAACATTTTTCAGTTTTTGTTTAACGAGATATTTTGTAAAATTTACATCTATTATCACAAAATCGCTATAAATTTTAGAAGAATTTGTAGCATTTATGTATTACAAATATCAAAGTAGAGCAAATATCATCATAAATATAATGGGAAAAAATTTATCTATATGGTTTTGGTGTGCATTTGAAAAAACATGATTTTACGTCATTTCGAAAGTTTTCATATGTGTTCTGTGTGTTTACATGCAAACATAAGTTTCTAAGACTTTTAAATTTCAAAAGTTTCTCTAAACTGTACACATGATTTCTTAAACAGCAAAAATAAAACTGTTTTTATGTTTTTAAACATGATATTTAGGTATTTTTATGTATTTAACCAGCTTCTTGCAACGACAAATGGTATTACACATCTGAATTTTTGTATGTACAATTCATTCAGAAACTTTTGAATATTTCAGTTTAAAAACTTGTCTGTATAGTTAAGTAACATTTATATTTATACTGAAGTTATATTTTTTTTTAAAAATTAGTTTTTTTAAAAAACAGACATTTATTATCTAATTTGTTTGTTTTTTGACACATGTGCTCTAAGCTAAATGTTTTTTTTTGTTGTAATATTTTCAAAATATCACTTCAGTATCCACAATAATGCATAAGGAATATATAATGTAAATTTGCAGCTTTTTTTTTTTCACATACAGTAAATTTAGAAAAATTTTATTTTTTTAAAAAGTAATTTTAAAATTATAAATAATGAAAATAGTAGTTTTGAAAAAAATCATACCTTGTGAAAGTAAATATTTAATAAGAAATAATATTTAAAACTCTTGGAAGCATGTTGTAACTCGAAATTCCGCCACCAAACTAATACAGTTAATCGAACAGTCAACTGTTATCTAAAGTTAATTGCGTTTGAATAAACAAAAAGAAGGCTTTGCAATTGTTTCAGGATATTTAAAAGGCAAATATCTGTCAAAAGGGGCGTGGCCCACCAGTTGATAATTTTTTAAAAGTCATTTTGACATAGTTCTAATTGAAAATATGGCATAAATGTTATATCCCTAGAAAGGTAATGAAATACAGATTTCAGAAATATCAAAAACTCAAAATCGATCATTCCATGATTTTTACCCTACTGAACTCCCTTAAAATCATGGAAATAAAAAATAAATGCATAAACATTTTGTGTACAAGTTGTGCATTAGCTCTGAACATGGAATTAGCTCTGAAGTCTGTGTATTTATTTTTTTATAATTATTAAGATAAAGTTTTAATAAATATTGATCTTTCATTCGTTTTTTTCTATATATTCATTATGGCAGTATACTGTTTAATTGTTCTACATGTGTGCAATTTTAATGGTAAGTAGTTTTAAATAAGCTGATTAACATTTCATAAAAGTTTCAGATTATTCGATGGATATTATATCATGCTATGCATAGAATGAAAACTTCAAACACATATTTCTTCATGTTGAATTTTTGTACATATACTGTTATTCAAAACCCTAAAGCGTTTTTGATAGTTGAAGTATGGGTTTGAATTTTTTTATACATGTTCTGAAATGCATGTAAAATTGTGCATGGAATTAGCTCTATCAGGTTTATACTTTTTCTAAAAAAATTTAAAATCAAAATGAATGTTTTTTTGGGAAGTTTTGGAAATTTAACTATAAAAATATTACTAAAAAATTAAAGAGCAGCAGCAGAAAAACCCATGCACAGTTTTATGTAGTGTATTATAAAGTATTTGGAAAAATGTTTTAAATGAAAAGAGACATATTTAAAAAAGCCTTAAGGATTTAAAAAATGCTTAAAAAAGCTAAAAATATTTAAATTTTACAAACATTTTGCAACAAATTTTAAAAAAAATTGTATGGAATTATTATTAAATGTTAACCTTTATGAAATACAATTAAAACCAAATATCAAATATTAAAAATAAAAAAAAAATTGTGAAGATGGTACCATATGGCCTTAAGTTACTATTGTGTATTTACCACAATAAGATATCAGATGTTACACGCCATATGCGACTACTGTAAGACTCGTTTTTTTATTTAAAAATTAATTTGTCAATTCTATATCATATTAACTTAATTTAAGTGTCATACTCACCAATGTTTCCTTGTTATTTTTCCTGTAGTTTTAGAGAATTTTAAAAATATAAAGATTATTTATGCTTTTAAATGGCATATAATTTTCTACCCATCTTTTTCGATATTGTTTTTCCTTTCATTATTTTACATCCCCCCCTTTTTTATTCTGATTCGTCTATTTGAAATATCTAAACATATTATTTTAAATATCGTTAATGTATCTTATGTTAATCAAATTAATAATTGATTTGTTTTATAATAATACCTGTTCAAATTTTTCATTAGCATTTTTTCCCCTCATGTGCTTTTTTTATTTATTTAAACAAAATACTTAATGTTTTAAGGTTTTGTTAACAAAATTGAATTTTTGGCATGCAATTCCTTTTAAAATATTACTTTTACATATTTTATAATTTTTCTTAGTATAGTATGATGCGAAATAGATTTCTATGGTACATTTTTAATAGCTTAGGCAATGTAATACATTAATAATTAATTTACAGCTTTATTATCATAAAATAATTAAAAATGTGTTAAGTACCATGCAAAAGACACACATATTAATTACTGTCTTTGCCTATCTCTGGATCTATGAAATAAGGTAGTTTAAATGTTTCGAATTTGATATAATGTTTGTCACTGAGAAATTATTATATGCCGTGAGAACATAATTTTAATATACATTAGTGTAAAAAATATTTTGTTTCCTACCTTTATAAGAATACGCATATAAGTACGCGAAGCATTAATTTTAAAATAAGGTGACATACATATATTGTAAAGATCACATCATTTTTAATGAACTTAAACCTATAGCATTTTAATTAAAATTGATTAGTACAAAAAAGAAAGAACTAACGGTATCTAAAACTAATTAAAGTACAGTACAATGGCTTTCTTTTTCGTAATTCTTATGAAAATTTAATATTAAAAAACAATATAAAAATATATTTGCTTTTATTTTTCGTTTTAGTTCCCATTATTTATATTTTGTTTCTCTTCAGAGCAGCAATCAAGGGAAAAATAAAAGTTACAGAATAACTGATGTGCTGTACAATCTCTTGCACTACATTCATTCCACACATCTGAAGCAAGACTCTATTTTTCTTCTGAATAAGAGCTCATAGTATATTCTAGGAACTTTAATGGAATTACTCTCGTATTCAGATAGCCTTTGGGACCAATTTGTTTTTCCGAGAAATTGCCCTAAAAGGTATGAAATCCTTACTCATACCGGTTTCGGAAAAGTCAAAGTGTGCTCAAACAAAGAAGAAGCGTCAAGAATAGTTAAGTATTTCAAACGCATTTAAATTAGATTATTCGGATCATTAGCTTGAATTAGTTTTTATTAAAAGATGAATAAATAAAAGAAGCGTAAAATTTCGATTGATAAAATAAAGAATGAAATGATCAGTTTCTTGTAAAAAGTAAATGTGAATTATTTTCAAGTAAAAATCTTATGCGAAATCAATAGATGACTAAAATACTGTACATTATACATGTACAATCAACGAAAATTAATTTATAATCTAAACAAAACTTTATTCATCACTTCATGTTTATTTTCATGGTGTACATATTTCCATATAAAATTAAGCCGCTAATACTTACTCAGAAAATATAATCCAACCATCAGTTCTCACCCTTTATTCAACACTGGAAGAATTAGGTAATGAAATAAATATGATATCCAGTTAAAAATTGGCACATTTTGCGTTGGTTTGCTTCACAGCAAAGATGTTGAAATATGTCTTAATGGACATATAAAAAACTGTTTCCAGAAAAGTTCCATTTATTTTCTTTGGAGTATGCCCTACATATATAGGTAAATAGATAGATAGATATGCATAATGCCATTCACTCACAGTCTCACAAACTTGCATACTGTGTAAAGGGTACAAAGGTGAATTGAAAACACATAGCAATGCAGTGTAGCAAATGACAAAGTAACGAGCTTTGACTTTAACGAGGTAGAGAAAAACAGCAGAAACCACAAAAGATTGAAGGAACAAAAACCATTTTATTGAAAGGTTCCATTACAAACAGATGCTCGAACGAAATAACATGTCTGATAGAGGTACTGCATTGAATTCCTTAGAATCTCCAAGATTCCACCGGACACTTTTCCAGTAAGTGGTGCTGACAGGAGGGTTTCAAATAAAAAGAGTTCCGTTTCTACAGGTAGAAGAATAAAATCGTTTTCAAACGATGAACTGAAAGATGCGCTGGTTGTGTATGGAACTGAGAACTGTAATGTACACGTAATTACGCAGCATTACATGGTGCTTTATTCTTAAAGGGGTGTTCTACATCACACGATCTTTACAAATGTGAACATAAAGTGACCCGAGACTAGTTCTTATCACATGAAAGAGCTCGGTGTATGAGATACCCGTTCCTTCAGTTGAAGATCTCATCGCTCGAAAATCTGTTACGGCCAGGAAAATACGTGACATGCCAGAAATCTTCGACACTATTAGAAACTCTCTGCAACTCCATTGCCATGCCTGCCAGACGAGTTCTGTTCATATTTTCGTTAAACCTATTTTAATGTAAACCTTTAATGGAATACTCCCTATACCCTTAATGTGTTGTTTTTTTCTGTGTTACTCTTCTCTGCTAATATTCATATGCCATTTCCAACCCTACATTCATATGTGATTCCGAGTTATTTTGTACACCCTACCACACACAGCAAGTTCATTGACCGGGTAGTCAATTATAAATATACTAGCCGTTACCCGCCCGCTTCGCTGGGTATTTCATGATGTTTTATAAATTTTTACTGCTTATATATATGTATAAATTATTGATATCTAAGTCCTGCATTAAGAATTCGATTGTATTGAAAAATATACTTACACCTGTAACTGTCGCCTGTTGATAAAAAAAAAAGGGCAGAACTCATCTAATTTGTATTTTCTAAAAATCTCTAAAATTGAAGTATAGAATGATGTTTGCTCTTTCTTAACCCAAAAACCAAGTGGATTCCCGCAAAACCAATTTTTGGTGGATCTCTACTCCGTAAATTGAGCATGCAAGCCAAATTTCAAGTCTAAATCAAACAGAAAAAAACAAAAGTTTTACTATCAATATCCCCGTAATCCCGTGTGTTCAGAGCCGTTTTCGAAAATAACCTCTCTTAGCGGATTTCAATTCAACAAAAGAAAAAGGCAAACCAAATTTCATTATTATAGTCCTTGTAGCTCGAAAAAAGGAATTTTTTTGTGTCAATACGTCCCAGTAACCCCCTGCACCCCTCCGCAGAACTTGATTTACTTAAAATACATTCTTAGTGGATCCCTATTCAACAAAAGAAACGTGCTTAACAAATTTCAAGTATTTGGGTCTAACAATTAAAAACAGGAATTTTTTTCTGTAACTCCTCTTGACCCCTCGCAACCATACTTAGGGGTCAATTTTCGTTTTACTCTTTGTTAGAGGAACTCTATTCCATGAAAGGAACATGCCTACCAATTTTCAAGCAGGATGATCAAATAGTTTAAAAAAGGAAATATTTATCGATTACGCCTCTTAATCTCCCGAAATTAAACTTAGTAGTTGATATTCGCAAAACCCATTTTGTAGCGATTCTCTACGAAAGGAATCTGCTTATCAAATTTGAAGACTGTACGTCTAATAGTTTAAAAATGGGGATAATTATCTATAACGCCACTTGAGCCCCCGCAACACCACTTCGGGGTCTGTTTTCACAAAACCCATTTTGTAGGGGAATTGCACTCTATGAAAGGAATCTGCTTAGCAAAATTTGTGCGTCCCAATAAATTAAAAATACAAAAAAATTTATCAATAACGCCCCTTGAAACCCGCAAGGCCACCTAGGGGTCAATTTTCACAAAAACACATTTTGTAGTGTATCTCTATCCTATGAGAGGAATCTGCTCACCAAATTTCAAGACTGTGCGTCTAATAGTTTAAAAATAGAAATAATTATTTATATCTGCCGCAACACCCCTTGGGGGTCAATTTTCCCCAAACCCGTTTTGTAAAGGATATGTACTCCATGAAAGAAACATTCCTACCAATTTTCAAGCAGGTAGGTCAAGTAGTTTAAAAACGAAAATATGTATCTATTACGCCACTTAGAGGTCTGTTTTCACACAAAACCTTCTTATAGCTGATCTCTACTCTATGAAAGAAATCTATTTATCAAATATAAAGACTATGCGTCTAATAGTTTAAAAAATGGAAATAATTATCTATAACGCCCCTTAGGTCCCGCAACGCCACTTGGGGGAAATTTTCTCGAAACCCATTTTAGCGTATCTCTACCCTATGAGAGGAATCTGCTTACTAAGTTTCAAGACTGTACGTCTAATAACTTAAAAATAGAATTATAACGCCCCTTAATTTATAACGCCCATTTTGGTGTTGTGAATAAGTTACTCGGCTTCGGATCCAAAGGTACCTGTTCTATCCTACCGGATAAGCGCTCCACTTCAAGTTATATGGCAAAACAACGTTTGTGTGTGCCGGGTGAGCTAGTGTATATATATATATATATATATATAAGGAATTTATATAAGGGTAGGTACAGGACATTGAACAAATTATTTACTGTATAGGAATGTATGGGCGAATGTTACGCCGA